>JASDQU010242875.1:255296-279781 GCA_032191745.1 Picea mariana
CCTTGAATCCTATATGTATCTCTTGATCTTTCGTGCAAGAGGTCATAAGCCCTACAGTCTTTCTCATCATGCCCCACAGATTTACAGAATGTGCAGTAAAGGTTTGTAGGTGTCTGGACATATTTTTGCATGTAATAGCATTCACCAGGGCGATGTCTATTTCTACATACCTCGCACCAAGGTAGAGTAACCTGCTTCAAAGGTCTCGGAGCTCCAGAAGCCAAGTACTCATGAAATAGAGGACGGTGCTCCTTATCATGGCCCTCTGATTTGCATCTGATACACCAGATGTCTTCTCTTCTATCTTTTCCTTTTTCTTTCTTCATATCTTCGACCTGCAGAGATAAGCCAGTTAGCTGACTCAAAATTTGACTCATACCTGAGCTAGATTCTCCCATAGGGGCTGATTCTAGTTTCATGGCGATCTCCAATGCCTCAGCCTACGAAGCAACCTTCTATTGCATCAGAGGAACTCTGATGTGTGGTAAGAGGGAAGCAATGAACCATTCCTTATTCTGCTCATCTAGAATCTGAAAACTCAACCGGCTTGTCAAGGTCTTAAACCTCTGATCAAACTCCCAAACAAGTTCAGCTACTCTCTACTTGATTTCTTTCAATTCGGTAATGGACTGCGACTCCGACTTGGGTTTCTTGAATTCTGTGCTCAACGCAGTTTTGATGGTATTCAACGGTTTAGGCTGTGCAGTCACTGTAGAAAACTTCATATACCAACTCAGTGCGCGGTCTCTCAAGGTAGTACTAAACTGAGCTCTCTTAACTGCTTCGTCATTGACTTGATTAATACTCCATACAGCCTCGCATAAGAACCAGTGTTGATCAGGATCTTTAGATCAATCTCTTCTAAAGATAGGTAGCCTCATTTCATCTGCCATAGATTTTCCTAGGTTTCTTGACTGAGTATGTACTGAACTGTTGGTAATAGTGCTCTGATAACTCTGACTACTCTGGTTACTTAACGTTGCTAAAACAACAAGAGTAATAGTACTTACTTCGACAGTCAGCGCAGTTCCTGAAGTCTTTGACTCTTCTCGGTGAGGTTCTTCAGTCTTCCTGTCCTCTGCCCTAGCAGACTCTGAATGTTCCTCGTTTAGTAGCTCTTCTTCTTCTCCACTATAGAACCCTTCGTCCTGTGCTAGTGGTTCGTGGCTCTGCTCAAACAAGTTTACCAGAGGAACCTCTCTGAAGGTTCTCCCACTGCGCGTATGTCCAACCTCTGTGTCGCTGTCGTTGTCTGAATTCTTGAACATTAGCTTTTCGATCTGGCCAATTACTGTATCTTCAAGATGTTCTCATGCAATAGCATCTTGATCTTCAACTTCAAAAAGTGTAAAAATTTTCCTCTCGATCCCTCAAAGAAATACCTCTCTGCTTGGCTATATGACTCTACTATGTCAATAGCAAACTCGATAATGTACCCTCTGATAGTGCTATCAAACCAGTGATCTACTTCTCTTGACACGGCGTTATCAACTCTCTTGACTTTCTTGATCAGCACCGACGTCCAAACCACAGGTGGTCTAGATCTGATCTCAAACTGGGTATCTGCTAATCTGGCTAACCACTCGTATAGCTCCTTATGAATTCCTCCAAAGAAAATCTCGTGTATATCAGTAAAGATATACCTTCCCAACCAATCCTCTGTACTTATATTAAGGTTTTTGAATCTCTGTCTTCGATGGAAACCACCTTGACATTCCCTCAAGAAGATCTCGGTCCCGGCTACGGAACCATTTGTTGGCACAGGGGCAGACCCAGGGTTCAACTCTAACAGCGCACCAACAAGCCCTAACTACTGGCCCTTTCGGCAACACCTGTGAAACAGATGTTGTATCACCCGAAGTAGCAATAGGGGGTTGCAGGACACATGTGTCTACAATCAGAGGAAATGCAAGTGGATTCAAAGGAACAACACACAGAGATCTAGTTATTCTTTATCTCCTTTAGGCCTACTGCGCGAGCTATGTCTCAGATCTAACACAACGATGTAATAACAAAATAACAGAAAGCAGAAGAACACATCATCAATCACACAGAACAACAATATATGCGTGGTTCACCCTCTCCCTAGGGCTACGTACACAGAACTGCATTTCTTGATATTATAGGAAAACATGCAGTTCTATGTGCGCACTTAGCTTGCAGATCTCTCTCTCTTTCTCTTCTTCTCTCCCCTCCCTACGCACCCAACTGCAGGGTTGATCTTCGCACCCAGCTGAAGATCTTACAATACAAGAATGCTCTCACACACAGCACTTCTCTTACACAATGACAATAATCACTCTCTTAACTCACAATGACCAACTCCGAACGAACAATGACAAACCACCACCCCAACCCAAGTCCTCTAGACCTTTATTTATACCTTACAATGACAAACATCTAGGTGTCAAAACCCTAGGTCAACTTGACCCGCATTTTCAAGGCTTCGCCAGCCTGTCGTTCCTTCTTTCGCACGAGGTGCTCCAAAGCACTTGTTGATGACTTTTTCCACTTGCTAAGTTGTCCACAATCCATCTTCCTCGCTGATATCTTCTCGTCCAATGGCTCGTTTTCCCTTACTTCGCTCCTTCTTTTCCGCTTCTTTGACCACTTCGACCCATTCTCAGTCAATGTGCCTTCCGCGCAATTAGTACTTCGCCTTTCTTCCTTAATCTTCACTTTCTTCCATAACCAAGGGCCAACAAAAGCCACCTCTACTTTTCTCCTTTTGAGGAGGAAACTTCTTTTGAGAAGTAAATCTTTTCCCTCTCCTTGTCCTTGTTGTTAGAGCAAGGTTCTCTTCATTTGAAGGACCATTTCGACTCTGAATTCTCCCTTCTTCCTATAGACAATCATGCCACAGCCTTTCAAATTCTGGCTGGTTTCACGAGCATTTATCCCAGCCAGAAATGTCTCCCAAGAAGGTGGAAGACCATGCACAGCAGTCTAGATGAGATCATCATCATCTACAGTTACACCAATGACCAGCAGTTGATCTCTTCACTAAGAGATCTTTGTGAAGGAGGCCACAGAACCATCATTCTCCATCTTGAGAGTTCGAAGCTTGTTCTTTAGAACCCTCTTTTGACTAGGTGCCTTCTTTTCATATAGATTAGATAGTGTCAAAACACTCCTTTGCAGTCTTATGAGGTGCTATAACAAGCATGATGTTATCCTTTGCTGAATCAAAAATTATTCGCTTTACCTTTGCCTGATTTTTCTTGAAGGTTGTCCTTCTTGCATTGGTAGTGGGCTCTTCTATTGTATTGAACACAAAGTTGTCCAAGTCATGTTCTTCCAAAATATTCAAGACTTTAGCTTTCCAAACATTAAAGTTTGAAGCCCCTTCAAGTCTGTCCTCAGGCCTTACAGAAATTGAAGGCATCTATGCAATTAATGTGCTTGAATAAGATTCCTAAGGATTTGCGCAGGCTCTAGCAAACTGCAAAACTAAGCACTTCCACGCCCTAGAGATTTGATACCATGTTGAAATTTTGCAAAATGAAATACTGAAAAGGGGAAGGTTCGTTACTTTGCAAAATGAAATACTGAAAATGAAACTAAGCTAACTAATCTAAGAAAGTAAATGTTTTGCGGTGCTTGGGTTCGTTTTAAGTTAATTTTAACTTGTTAAAATAGAAAAAGGACACATGCAAAAGACAAAATGCAAAAAAGGAGACAATCCCCTCGGGGTGGGGGGATGAGGCCTAGTGGGTATCCCACTATTGTTTTTGAGTTACAATCTTTAATGGAAATGTTTGTGGTCCCTTTATAGCTCAAAGACCATTAGACTTACAAATAATTGATAGAAAATGGTATTAAAGGGAAGGTTGGGTGCCTTGGGTGGTCTCGGATGCTCCGAATCCTTGAAATTCCGGCAGCACTTCGGTAAACCTGCAAAAAAAGCAAAATAAAGTGCAGAATGTTGCCCATAAGTATTTTAGAAGTACTTGCAAAAGTTGTTAGTTCTAAGCCAAAAAATACCAAATAAAAGCTATGCAAAAGTTAGTGAAAAAATAACCAAGAAATCAAGCAAAAGCTAGCTTTCTTAGTGGCTTTTGTTTGCTGTTCAGGACAGCAAGCAAGAAGGCATTAAAATTGCCAAATATAAAATTTGAAGCTCTAAAAATTGAATCTAACTTTTAGCCTTGAAATTTTACGATAAAATGCTTGCTAAAAGACAAAACTTCTTATGCTAGATCTACTTTGTATGATGAAAACTTTGAATGTAAAGTATGGATCTATCCATGCATGCATGCAAAAGTAAGATCTGCTTGAAATATAACTTTAAAACTAAGATTTACTTGCATGCATGAGAAAGTAACCAAGAAATATTTAGATTTTTGTGAAGGAGAGAGAAAGAAGCTTGGAGCTTGAAAGTTGGAACCCTTGGGCTATTGAGTCTTCCGGTAGAATGTTGAGGGAAACGTGTCAAGAGGCTTGGAGCATGTAGAAAGTACAAGCACGTCTGGCTATGTCTCCAAGCGTGACAACCTGTAATGCTTAAGAAAACCTGGCAAGAAACCGTTAAATACAGTGTCACCTACAAGAGAAACTTGGATAGCATGATCATTAGCCGAAATAAACATGCAAATCTTAGGCTGCTAAATGACCAATAAAATCTAGGAAGCAAACTAAGCTTAATAAATTCTATCCTACTGGGTGACAACACCCCTTCAAAGGCCAAATTAACTAACTTAAAGCAAGAAAATTAAGCAAACGTTACCTCACATTATAAGCATAAGACAGCAATCATCCACACAATTCACACAAGCCACCTTCTTGATCTCCAAAGTCTTCTTTATTCCAATAGCAAAATGTTCCAATGATAGTACAATGGCAAGCTTGACCAAAACTCTCATTAGCTTACAAGAGGGGAGGGTGCTTGGTTAAATAGGAAGATGGGTGCACTTCTCAAGGAGGGGTGCACTTTCCAAGAGAGATTGAGCCAAGTGCAAGGGAGAATGGCCGCCACGTCTCAAGTTGACTCAAGAGAGTGCCACCACTAAGAGAGAGGATGGCTAGGAGGGCGCCACCTCTCAAGAGGTAGGCACATCTTTCCTTGAGTGCGCCACCTCTTGAGAGGGAGGGAACACCTCACATAGAGATCTCCACCAACTCAAGAGAACAACTCACTTAACTCAACTCCAAGCTCACTTAACTCGCCTCAAGTGCGAGCAATTAGATGTGAGGGTGAGTTAGACTGGAGACAAGCCAAAACATGTTTCTAGCATGTTTCCTTAATAATAGGAAGCTGATTTATTTGTCTTTTATTCACCTTTTTTGAGTAAAATTGATTTCTGAGCAAAAGTCAATTATTTCTCTTGAAAGGGGGTACATGGGTAAAAGGGGTATTTTGGGTTAGAAAACGATACCCCCCAAGGCATATAACACCTCCTAGTACCACGTATTTAATTATTACATCAATTTACAAAGAAATTTCCCGTTTTATGGGAAATTTATTAATGATAGAAAAGCAAAAACAAATCCTAGAGGGACCTAATGCATGTCCATAAGACTCTAGATAAATGACTAGCATCATAATATACATTAGACACTAGACTCAAACAAAACACACTAAGTTCTAACCATTAGGACACACTCCAACTTTGGAGGAATGAGTGAATAACTTAGAAAATTATAAATCGCTAAAAAGCAAGATATAATTGACCAAGTGAAAAAAAACACTCTAAAGTATGTACTAATGACCAAGTCTTAGGGACCTGAATCTTTTACATATAAAGGACCTCATGCTAGCTCATTTTATTATCAGTCCCCCATGGGGGTATTATCAGTCCCCCATGAATTTGAACAAGTGTCTGGTTCAATCTTTGCGGATCATTGTCATCCCTGCCTGGTGCAACCCGGGAGGTAACAGCGCGTATGTTGTTAGTGACTGCCTATGCCCTGAGTGTGTTGTGTGTGCTGTATGTAGTTGGTGAATGCTTGTAACCTGTTTGTGTTGTGTGTGCTGTATGTAGTTAGTGAATGCCTGTAACCTGGGTGTGTTATCTCACGTGTGTGCTGTATGTAGTTAGTGACTGCCTGTAACTTGTATGAGCTATGTAGTTAGTGACTGCCGGTAACCTGTGTGTACTGTATCTAGCACACATAGCACACACAGGTTATATGCAGTCACTAACAGCATACACAGCACACAGAGCACACACAGAGCATACACAGCGCACATACAGCAATTACTAACGGCAATAAGCACATACAGCACACAGGTTACAGGAAGTCACTAACAGCTTACACAGAACACACTTACAGCACACAGAGCGCAAACAGCATACACAGCATACATGACCTAGGTACCTCCAGGTTACAGCATACACAGGTTATTAGGTTAATAGTTACAGGCTTACAGAGAGAAACTAGAGTTCTATCTTCTGGATTTACTAACCTTCCAATCGCATTCTAACTGGAAAACGGAAATGCTATCAATGTGCAGGTCGCTCCCCTGAGTCTTTGATGTGCCACAGCCCAAGAGAATGAATGGAGAAAGAAAACATGGGTCAATCCTTCTGTTCACTGTGCAAACTCTCTCCATTGCTACAAACATCAGTCAACTCTCTTTGCTGTGTAAAACAAATGCAAATCGCAAGGTTTACTGCAACCCTCTTTATTGCTAGGTTTTTTTCTTAGCTTATTTAGGTAGATTGTTGGCCCCTCTTCCTTTCCCGCTCTCAAGGAAACAGTGAAAAATCCGCTGATTTTGTGTATTTTTTGAGTGGTATTGTGTTTTTTTGAGATGATATGCTCCAATTGATTCCAATGGGAGGAACTGATTCCTGATCTTAGGGACTCGTTTCCTTCCATCGAAACGGATTCCCATAAATTCTGCCACGGTTCCTGTACTTCAATCTGTATCCACTTATATCAGTCTTCAGAAACAGATCCAATCCAAAATTCAAAAAATGCCGGCAAACTCAATCCAAATCTGCAATTCAGAGGCAATTTGGATGAAGGTGCAGGGGTGCCTTAAAGCAAATCACATAACTTTGGTGCATGGTGTTGCAATGTGTGTCTTTGCTATTTGTATTTTGTTTTTATTTCCATGGTTAAAGAATTCATATGGTGTGCATTATCGTTCTATTAAATCACTAGAAGTACAAAAAAATAGCTACACTCGAGCATAGGCTAACTGTAGTAGCAGTTAGTTTAAGATATATTTTGGTGAGCCAACCATTCCAAGGAAGTTTACAAATCAAAAAATGCACCGGGAAAAATTTAAAGTAAACATTAGGAATAATTCAATTATCTATATCACAGGGCATAAAGCAGCCATTGCATACCTTCACGAATGAAAAGATCACGAAATATCCTCTTCAAGAAAGCATAATCTGGCCTGTCCTCAAAGCGTAATTGTCGGCAATAATGAAAATAAGATGCAAACTCTGATGGGTAAGACTTGCACAAGACCTAAAACAAAGATTGATAAGGCTTGCACAAATTAGTTTGATTAGAAATGGATCAAACCCTGGTTTCAAGAAAAAGAATAATTTGGCAGACAAACCAGAAAGCTAATACAATATCATGATTGTGCTGGAAGATATCTCTGACCTCAAAGGGGGTGGAAACTTTCTTCTCACTGATCTTATCATACTTCTGTTTCTTGGTTCCAGCCTTCAGACCTTGCCAAGGAAGGCTTGGAAAGGGTCACCAGTCTGTTAGTTCAGAAAAAGCTAACAAAAAAACAAGCTAACTGGAACAAATTCAAGAATAACTACCTCTAAAAAAACATAAAAGAATGCAACATATCTTATAAATAAATTTCATGACGATTAAAATGCTTTACCTCCCCCTTAAAAAATACATGAGAACATATCCAAGGGATTCTAAATCATCTCTTCGACTTTGCTCTGACCATTAACAGTCATTGCAATCAATGAAGTTACCACTCCAACAATAAGATACACATAAGACTTCAAAACCTAATAAGTAATAACAACTAGATAATTCAAAAATTTAATGATGACACAATATGAGAATAGAAATTATGTAGTGCCAGAACATCTCTCGTCTCAACATCTTTTCAGTCTATGACTCTATGTTCATAAGAACCAAGGAAATATGCAAAGTTAATAAGAAATAGAAGTAAACTTACCAATACCAAGGTGAGTATTTATACTTGCATACCGGGCAGTGCCAGTAAGATTCTTGTTCTCTCTGCATATCACAAATCTCAACATTAAATGCATGCTTAAAGAATAAAATCATTGACTTTCCATCCTTCTATAAAACCTGAACCAAATCCTATAAAACTGCTCACCCATCAGAGACAAGAATAAAATCAATATTAGTGCTAGCTATGCTGTCTATTACCAGCAACCCTCACTCATTTCACTAGTTAGTTCCCACCTATTCATGAGCAGATATAGAGAGAACCAAAGTATCTATTTTTGGCTAAATCACTAGACATTTATATCCAGATACACTTTAAGTGATCTAAGAACTCATGCCCAAAGCAAAAGGATGCACACTTGGACATGGGAGTAGAGAATACTTAGATCAAAGAACTCATGTCCAAGGGAAAAGGATACACACTTGGAGAGAATATTTCAGGAGCTCTGAGATGCTTTTATCTATGTTGGAATATTAGATAGTAAACAATGTTCAATGTTGACCCACAAAGGTGGTAACCCACTATAATGTATTGCACTCAAAGCAATTTAATTAATAATAACATTTTACCGTTAGAAGCGGCAATGGTAGTACAACCTTATGATCACCGATTCAAAGACTGGAACTAGGGCTAATGGTCATCCATTTATGACATAATTTTTCCTTGTTTAAAAAGGAGAATAATAAATTGCAATAATGCAGAATTATTCTATTTCAAAAGTAAAAGTCCCAACATGAAATACCATTATACAATGAGTAATGTTAAGTCTTGAAATAGAGAAGCCAAAATCAAATTCCGCATGCATCTGTGCATAGATCTTTTTGCTGGACAGCAAAATCATGGGGTTGTATAACGTACCGCTGATTTCATATACAACAGTTATGATTCATCGCCGTCCTATTGATTTCTGTAGCTTCGGGCAGGTATTTTCACTTGCCCTACATGTTGGGCATGTGGAAATCATCATGGGCACCACATCACACTTTCGTTTCGGTGAAAACGCCCTTGGAATGAAGATGGGGCTTCATGGGCTTGACAATGGGCTTTGTGGGTTTGTGATGGGGCTTCATGGGCTTGAAAATGGGCTTTGTGGGTTTGTGATGGGGCCTCACACCCACGTGTAAGTTAAATTTGATGTTGACTTGTGGAGGGGCTTTCTTCATGACCCCTAAGACTTGTATATAAAGGAGAGAAGTTATTGTGACATTTCATTGGTGTGGAGACAAGTGAGAGAGCTTGGTGATTTCAGTCCAAGTCACTTGGTGATTGGAGTCCACCCATGGGGAGAGGGCGCTAGGCCTCAGTCTGCTGTTTCATGTCTGTGTTTTGGGCAGGTCTGCTGTGATATGTTTGTCCTGGGCAGGAATCTTTCTGGAGAGAGGCAGCCACAGATTTCTGCGCAGTTTTCTTGCTAGAGAAGGGGGGGCAAAGGATGTTTGTGGTCTGTTCCAGCTGAGAACAGGAGGCTGCAGGTCCAGAGAAGGCTCTGCCAGCCCAAGAAAGGGTGCAGCGGACTCCAAGGAGGCTCGGTCTGCTAGAACAGGGCAGCCGCAGGTTTGAAAGGCTGCCTAGGAGGCTCGGCCTACTCAGACAACCAGCCCAGATAGCTGGAAGCAAACTACAGGGCAGATTTTGTGGACAGCAGGCTCAGAACACGGCTGCCACAGGTGTGACAGCAAGCAGCAGGACAGCTGGCAGTTTGGGGACAGTCTGAGGGCTGTTGCAGAGTATTTAAGGGCTGTTTCAGGGGCAGATTTGAAGGTTGTTGTAACAGCAGTAACAGCAGAGAAAGAAGACTGTCACAAGTGTGACGGCAGTCTTCTGGATCTGAGTTTTGGCACAGAAACCAAGGAAGGTTCCATAAGTGTTCTTGGCAATTTTCTGTGGTAAAATTGGGCCATTATCCCTGGTAGGGGAACACATTGGTTCTTGATTTAAAAACAGTGATTTTGGGCATGAAATTCATGTGTACCTGTGTATGATCTTATTGCTAGTTTTTCCCTTTCCGTTGTGCTAATGTAGTTAGGCATCTCAGCGTGTTTATGTTTACAGTTCATTTGGGTAAATTGTGTATAACTGTGGAAACAATAGACCAGATCTGAGGTGCAGTAAAATCTAGCATCGTATCAGAGCTTGAGGTTCTGAGGAGGGCAGTTGGATCTGAGTTATTTACACGGGTGACAGCTCTGAGAGGTAGCTGTACCAGTGTTGAGGAGCTAGCTTTAAGAGGGATATACAATGACGGTTGCAGATGACAGTAGTGTTGAGAAGACATGGAGCAAAACATTCAAACGAGGAGTTGTGGACTATTGCAGTTTGGTGGTGTTGTAGGTGGGGAGTTTTGGTGGATTGGTGGAGAGCCCGGATCGCAGCAGTAAGTTGTGTGGCAGGCTGCCAACCATGTGAATAGACTTCTGGTGACTTGTCATAGTGAGTTGCGATGGGTGCAGCTCGACTGCTTTGGCACAAATGAGATAGCTTCGGATGTTTGGCAAATTGACAAGTTAGAGTCTTCATCGGGCTAAAGAGTTGCACATTGTCGAGGTATGACAATGTATGAGGTATTTGACCCAGGAGGATGAGGACACTTGCAAAGATGAGTTGTGGAGGCCTAGAGTGAACTAGACTGAGTGTCCATCCGTAGCTCGGGACTATTCAGAGAAAGGACAAAAGTTCAATCGCAGCATTTGCGTAGACAAGGAGAATCTTGTCACTTGGATTGTTGTGACTTGGAAAAGCATGATGATTGCCTTGGAGGATTGCATGGTTCTTATACAGTGGGAACGATCGGCACATGATAGGGGCACAGGATTTGTTCAAGAGCTTCACAGTGTCTGGCTCAGGTATGTACGAGGAGCTTGGTATGAGGACCAGGCATGTAGTACAGGGATCTGGAGCAATGGTATTTCGGATGGAGTCAGGGGATGTGTTGGGAGTGGCAAATGTGCTATGGGTGCCAAAAGGGTGTTCTGGGCCTCGGTGATTGAGTAGGGCTATGCAGTGTTGTTCCGGGATTGACAAGTGTTATTGGATGCCCAGAGGATCTAGCTTAGACACAACGGTGGTCCTGGAGTTAGAGAGGGCAACGTGTATAGGAAGAAGGGCCAACCTATGCGAGACATGACCAGCAGTAGCAGAGTGACAGTGGACAAGGAGCAGGTACCTTCGAAGGTTGAGCAGACTCAGAGGGAGCCCGAACTCAGAGGGAGTCAAGAGACTCAAAGGGAGCCCGACTTCAAAGGGAGTCAAGAGACTCAAAGGGAGTCCAACTTTAGAGGGAGGAGGCTCAAAGAGAGAGTCAATCATTTAGTGGGATCCAACCTTCAGGTCCAGATGGGAGAGAGGCATCTTCCAAGACTATCAAGAGGGTGTCATGGGTTGAGATGGTCAGGCAGGATGCTCATGGGAAGAAGGCTTCTAGGAACAAGGTGTCTTCGATGGAGGGATCATGCCAGATAGCAGGACTTGCCTCAGTGACAGAGGGAGCAGCCAATCGGGCGGATTGGAGAGCAGTTGTGGTAGCAGATCCAGTACGGGAGACAAAGCTACTCCCAGGATGGGAGACAGAGCTACTTCCAGGTGATTGTGGAGTGTGGTGAGAATACCTCCCTCGCTAAGAGGGAGTGTTGATTTTTGTAGCTTTGGGCATGTATTCTCACATGCCCTAGGTGTTGGGCATGTGGGAGTCATTGTGGACACCACATCACACTTTCGTTTGGGTGAAAACGCCCTTGGAATGAAGCTAGGGCTTCAAGGGCTTGATGATGGGATTTGTGGGTTTGTGATGGGGCTTCACAACCACATGTAAGTCTAATTTGATGTTGACTTGTGGACGGGCTTTCTTCATGACCCCTAAGACTTGTATATAAAGGAGAAAAGTCATTGTGACATTTCATCAACGTGGAGACAAGCAAAAGATCTTGGTTATTTCAGTCCAAGTCACTTGGTGATTGCAATCCACCCATGGAGAGAGGCCGCGAGGCCTCAGTCTGTTGTTTTATGTCTGCGTTTTGGGCAAGTTTGTTGTGATATGTCTATCATGGGCAGGTGTCTTGCTGGAGAAAGGCAGACGTTGATTTTTGGGTAGATTTCTTGCTAGAGAAGGGGGCCAAGGCTTGTTTGTAGTTTATTCCAGCTGAAAACAGGAGGCCACGGGCCTAGAGAAGGCTTTGCCAGCCTAAGAAAGGGTGCAGCAGGCTCCAAGGAGGCTCGGTTTGAGAGGCTTCCTAGGAGGCTCATCCTACTCAGACAATCAGCTCAGATAGCTGGCAGCAATCTACATGGCAGATTTTGTGGACAGCAAGCTCAAAACAAGGCTGCCACAGGTGTCACAGCAAGCAGCAGGACAGATGGCAGTTTGGGGACAATCTGAGGGTTGTTGCAGAGTATTTAAGGGTTGTTACAGGGGCAGATTTGAAGGTTGTTGTAACAGCAGTAACAACAGAGAAAGAAGGTTGTCACAAGTGTGTGACAGCATTCTTCCGTAGCTGAGTTTTGGCACGGAATCCAAGGAAGATTTTGTAAGTGTTCTTGGCAATTTTCTGTTGTAAAATTGGGCCATTGTCCCTGGCACGGGAGCCCATTGGTTCTTGGTATAAGAGCAATGATTTTGCGAATGAAATTCATGTGTACCTGTGTATGATCTAATTGCTAGCTTTTCCTTTTCCGATGTGCTAATGTAGTTAGGCATCTCAGTGTGTTTATGTTTACAGTTCAATTGGGTAAATTGTGTATCACTGTGGAAACAATAGACCAGACCTGAAGTGCAGTAAAATCTAACACATCCAATGTTATGGGTTGAAACACCTAGAGATTTCAGAATTTCTTTAAAAATGGATAAATGCTCAATAAATGAGAGAATGCTAAAAGTGTAATTACTCTAATTAATTTATGGTTTCTAGCTGTATGGAATTCGTAATCAAATAAAGTCACGTGAGTAATTAATAAAGTTTTATGTGTTTTTCACAATGTTACATTGATCGTATCGGTGAATTTATCACAATATAACTCATTGGCAATGTCGTGGAAAATATCGGGAAACTTGAAAAAATACAAAAATAATCATTTATTTCAATTTTTTAAACATCTAAAGCAACAACAACATCAAACAAACACATTGCTACATAAATATAAAAATAAAACTGATGTCAAGATGTCAAGATGTCAAGTGGTACTGTTACCCCCTCTCACCTAGGGGTAACTAGAGGAGATCATTCCCCATGATCCACATTGTGGACAATGATCACAAAAATGATGATCAACATTCTCCACAAACAGCAGCCACTCAAATGTCGCCCCCCTCATCATTGCTCTGCTCACTCACTTGATCAATAGGTTCATTTGATGATAGTGGAACACATAAGAGGTACATTAGTCATCGTTTCATACAAAGTGTTACATTTAATTCATTAGGCATTTAGGTGAGTGGTGTCCTCCTTATACACACCTACAAACGTGGAGAAGTCTCCAACCCACTTGGTGTGTCCTTGGAGGCGCAAGTCTAAGTCCGGACCCACTGTCCCCTCGATCCAGACTTCTTCCATCTAGGCTCACTCCTAGGGAAGCCAAGGGGGGTAGACCCTATTTAACTATGTTAAGTTTTGATTAATGATCTAGGAGTTAATTTGTTTTTTTATTAGGGAGACCCAACCCAAAAATAGACCAGTGCCTAAAATAAACCCAAAGTTTACTTGCACAATTACAAATATATCTACAATATGAAATACAACATGAAATATCTACACAATGAATTAAACAATGAAATGGTTTTTAGCTTTAGACAACTATATCCAAATGAAATAATACTTTCAACCCAATAAACAATGATGCATCAATACATGTCAATATTCACAATGAAAGAGATAGCTTGAAATTGCTAGAACCTATCCAAAAAAGAAAAAGAAAATTCTCACTTAAAGAACCTTAATCAAAGATTGCTAAAATAAATCAGAAGGTTAAAAGAGGAGAATGCAGAGAAGCAAGACATGAAAAAAGTTGAAAATGAAGAAAATGAAGAACTTTCATGTCTAAGGAATCACAATCAAAACCTACTTACACAAATTAGGAAGCTTAAGAAAAACAAAAAGTTGTTGGATAATAAGTTAGAACTTATCACGAAGGAAGCATCAAAGCTCTCAGATGTAAAAATCCAAGTTGACAAAAAAAGAACAAATACAGATCCAATCAACATCACAACTCAAGAAGTTGTAAATCTAGTTGAAGTAAGGGCATGTTGAAGTACAAATAATGGAAATTCTAAATGTACTTACTAAAAGAAATTCAACGATCAACAAAGAAAAACCAGTGCATGAAGAATATATAATACCAAAAGTAAACCGAGAAAATGCTAAAAGCACGATAAAGGAAAGTCATGCTACAAAGACACCTTATTGACATCCTAATCACAAGAGCAGGTACCTTAACCAGTCAGTGTATCAACATCAAAGCATTTCTAAAGGGGAAGGCAGTGTAATAAACATAAATATATAAAAATAAATATAAATAATTAATAATGAAAAGGCATCATTATGAAAAGACATGTCTTAACAAGAGAACATGATTCTTAGTGAAAAGGCACCCACCTAGGTATTTATACAAGGCCCTCATTGTATTCATTCATATTCTATCATCATCTCTCATATTTACTCAATATATTATTTTGATCCTTATGGATTCTTTCGTATTATTCCATTTGTTTTGGATATTCTTGATATGAACCGGATTGCTTAGCCACATGCTCCTGAACAACAGATATCTATGTTATTTAAAAACACCAAAACACAACTCCATCCTTTAAAACAATTCTAAAATCCAGGTGTGTGTTGGCTCAAGAAAGAGCTCTAATACCACTTGCAACGTACCTAACTAGCAAAAATAACAGAACAAGAACAATTAACAAATAAATTAAATGCAGCAAAGCAAATATAAGAGAAAATAAGATTCAACCTACAGAATATAACCCTTGTACTATACATCTCCAAAAGAGTGAGCAATGTTCACAGGCCCCTTGAGGGGGTAACCTCCTATGAGGAGAGCTCCAAATACAATAAAAACACTTCACAAAACATTCCATAACCTTCTAGCTCTATAAATAGTTGCTTAATAGGAAAAATCCTTACTACTTGTGGTCTCGTCATTAATGGGTATTATTGACCACCTATTTCAACTAGATGTCAGCGTCATGTACCATGAAGACATATACCTTGTGTCGTGGAAAATTTGAAGACCTATGGCTCAACAGGGCAATCCTGCCCTCAAAACTTCTTTCTCCCTCCACGGAATGTCCCCTCCCCCGCATGGGAAATTTTTGTAATGTAACATGTTAGCATGGGTCAAGTTTTGTAATGATTTAGTGACCTAGGACTTTATCATTAGGGAAGTCCTTTCATCGAGTGTTTTTTTCCTTGGGTAATTAACTTTGTTTTTTCAACGATTTTAATTACTTGAGTTTTTCAATCAATAATCCTCCAAAGTGGTGAAAGGCTTTCTAATCATTGAGCCCAGTAGGTAACTAAGGGCTAAAAGTGTTGTAAATGACCATGCTAGACATCTCCTAGAGTCTCATGAAATTCCATTAAGTTTTGATAGGTATTTTTAATAATTAAAATTTCCCGTTAATTGGAAATTTTTAATTATTTTTGATGTAAAATGTAAAAATTTGGTCCTTGGGTATGAGTACTCAAATCAAATGTCTTATGAGCCCCTACACCCTTGGACCAATTTTCATCTCATTTGGACAAGTTTCACTAGGTCAATGTCCATGAGGAGTCTAAGTCAGACAAAAATCAGCAAATAATTGACTAAAGTAAAATTGCCAAATTTTGTAAAAGAGTCTAAAGTCATGAGAAAAGAGGGAAAAGTTGTTTCCTAAGTCATTTCTATGTAGTAGGGGGTCAAATAAATCAAAACCCCCCTTTCCTACCTCTCATACAACTTAACTTTAGAGAGGGGGGCGAATTTGTCTCTTGTGGGGCTCGCCATCTCCATTGGATTGGCCATTTGGTGATGAGGACCGCATGGGGGATCCATTCCACACCTTGGGTGACCCCTTGGGGATTTAGAGAGGCTTAAACTTAGGAGAGGGGTTTTTTCTTCCCCCATTTTTGAGTTTCCTCTCCTAATGGAAGTTCCCTCTCTCATGGTGCCCCCCCTGGAGTGAGACTCCCTCTTTTGGGAGTGACACTTGTAGAGCATACAAGGGGGCTCTCCTCTACCTCTCTCCCTTAAAAGAAGCCCACCTCTCCTCATTTTGACAGAAAGTTTCATTGTAACTCCATGCTGCCCAAATTTCTCATCACTCTTTCTTGCTCTCTCCCAACTTCTCTCTTGTAATCTTGCTGCAATTTTGCAGCCACATCCTTTGGATAATAAAAGTGGATCTCTTGGTGTTCTTGCATGGTGTTCTCATTGAAGTAATATTGTTGCAATTGTTGTGTATTTCCTTGCTTGCATTATTCTACTTGGAGACCCCAAGCAAAGTATTTTGTTGGGGATAGATTTGTAATAGCATTGCTATAAGTCTTTGTGGGTTGCTTCTACTTCTGTTTGCAAAGTATTTTACAAGCCATTTAGAGGATCTCACCTTCTTGTCTCATTGTGTAGCAAGGATTTGCATATTTGCAGGTTACCAAAGGCTTGGAAGAGTAGATTCTAAGTCTGGAATCTCACTTGTCCAACCATCAAAAGCTTCATTTTATTTTTTGTTTTCATTTCTAGCTATTTACCATTCATTTTCAAGCTCTTTTCTTCCATAACCTTGCAAATCTAATCATCTTTTTCAGTTCAGATTTTTACATAAAAATTTATGTTTTATGTACTAACCAAAACTAACTTATTCTAAGTCATTTTTAGCACTTTCCAGCACACAAAGCTTGTTGTTTTGTGCAGGTTTTCACCAGTTTAAGGAAAAGTGCTGCCAATTTTTGGCCACAAGGAACTCAAGGAAGCATCAAAGAGTTGTGGTGCCAATCCCTTTCATTCCTCTTACTTTTTAAAACATTGTAAGCAACCCAAGAGAGTCTCGGGCTTGCATTGTTTATTTATTTTCAAAATTTGTAAAATTGTAAATTATCTTTAGTATTTTTCCCACACCTTGCATGTGAGTGGCCTTGCCACCCTTGCAAAATCGTGCCGGCTAGTTTAGATTTTTATTTTGCTCAAGCTAGTTGCCCCGCTTCTCGCATAAAGAAAAGGTTGAGTGGCTAGTTTTCATTTGTCTATTTTTTGAGTCTTTTTGCCCACCTTGGCCACAAAATCGATAGGCTTGTCCTCCATATTGTGCCATAGTTGTGAGGCTTGTTAAGTTGTTTCATTTTTTCCCACCTTTGTCCTTGAGACAAAGTTGTGTGGCTAGTTAATTTATTTCTTTTTTCTAAGTTATCTTATTTTGTTTTCCCACACCTTGCATGTGGGTGGCTTTGCCACCCTTGCAATATCGTGCTGGCTAATTGTTAAAATTTTCAATTTTTGCAAGCAATTAAAACTTTGCCCCGCCATTTTCCCTGTATTCCCTCCCCCTGCCACTTGTGGATCTTGGGTGACAAAAAAGAGAAAAGGATCGTGTGGCTAATCTAATTAGGCACTTGGTTTCATTATTGTTTGACCATTAAAAAGAGGTGACTTGAGGAGGCTAGAAGGGGTTGAAGCTGGGGACGGTTTCACGGCACTAAGTGTCCTCCTTGTTGAGCGCCCAAGCACTTTGGATTTGACCTGTGGAGCTAGGGGGGAACCTTGTTGTTCCCTTGTTGAGCACCCAGCACTTCCTCTTGGTTAAAGGGATAAGGAACTTGGAGTAGTCACATAGTTTAGGATTGCTACAATTCATATCTAATCCCCCAGTTCAAGAGAGACCTAAATCTATTAAAATCAACCTACTCACATTGCAAAACATTCATTTTACTTATTTTTCTATTTCCTTTCAAGCAATTTATTTTCAAGCACTTTTACATTTCATTATTTTTCCGCAAATTCTTTACTTGTGAATATTTACATTATCAAAGCATTATTTTATTCTTTATTCTTTGGGAAATAATTATCTTGACTATTGTTTAATTCCTTGTGTAGATATTCCATAAGTTGTTTCAATTTTGTAGAAATATCTGTGTTGTGCATATTTCAATAAGTGGAATTTGGTAATCTTTAGGCACTAGTCTATTTATTATTTTGTAAAAAGAAAGGTTTGTCTGTCATTGAAAGAATTGCATCGTACATGGTTGCTTGTCATTGGGTTGGGTTTCTTTAATCCATAACTTAATTAACTCCTAGAAATTTAATAAACCTTCACATAGTTTAATAGGGTCTACCCCCTTTGGCTTCCCTAGGAGTGAGCCTAGACGAAAGGAGTCTAGATTGAGGTGACAGTGGGTCTAGACTCAGGTTTGTGCCTCCAAGGACACACCAAGTGGGTTGGAGACTTCTCCACATTTGTAAGTGTGTATTAGATGGCAACATGTACCAACTACCTAGTGGGCCTTATTTAAACAAGAGGACCATTTTTACATTAACTACCCACTAACTATCTAATGGGCCTTTATTCAAATATGATGGCCTCGTACATTGATTGGCTAACTACCAAGTACCGAAAGTAGGAAGGTTAGGGTAGGACCCTAACATGCAAACTCCACAAAACCATTTACATTTACTTATTTTCAATTGTATATACATCAAATGCTATGAGAGAGCCTGACATTTCAATGATTTGCAACCACCTCTACTGACCTGTTCAATACCCCTTGTAAAGGGAGCTGAATTTATACAAAAGTTCAGTGAATTTTACCTTGACCTTTTAACCCTAACCTTCAAACCCAGCAAATCAGTGACTTAGGTTGTACATGCCAACACACTTATGTAATGGTTCTCTTTTAAACTTGGTAGTGAAACCTCAATCATAATTATATGATCACACTCACTCAGTTTCTATGTCTTTTGCCAGAACATCTATGCTTTTATGAAATCGTATTAACATAGGCACATTGTCCTTCAATTTACAATTTCTTCAACAACCTTTATAAAATGTGATTTACATTCAATTTACAATTTCTTCAACAACCTTTATACAGCATAGTTGGAATGAAACTAGAAATGCAAAATAGGAAGTTAGATAATCTTTCGTTTAAAAAGCATAGAATATCCACCCTCCTTCGAATAAAATGGTGCAATTAAGTATTAAACACCCTTGAAATTAATGGAATAACAACAGAATGAGCCCAATGAAAGATAAAGTCACCTGTAAGGAATGTGTTGGAAGCTGACTGTATCTCTATACTTCTTTGCGAGTCCAAAATCAATGATATAAACCTTCAACGGAAATTAAAAATTTGGGTCACAATATCCCAAAGGAATTTATATAAATTCTAGCATGATTTTCTGTAAAATTAGACATACAAGATGCACAACAGAAGCTCTAACAAAGATAAATGGTACTGGTAAATCAACCTGATTTGCTCGCCTACCAAGACCCATGAGAAAGTTATCGGGTTTGATATCCCTGTGTAGAAAACTTTTTGAGTGCACATACTCAATCCTGTTAATCTACAAAACATAGATTGTAGGAAAAATACAGTCAACAATCAAAAAAATGTTACATTCACTAGGTTAAAAATAGAAATATATTTTGAACTAGCAGATACCAAATTGATTATACCATCTGATCTGCCAGCATAAGAACAGTCTTGAGAGAAAACTTCCGGCTACAAAAGTTGAAAAGATCCTCAAGACTTGGTCCCAATAAGTCCATTACAAGGACATTGTACTCACCCTCCACACCAAACCATCTTATATTTGGAATCCCAGCTGCAATACAGCCAAAGTTAATGAAAATTCAAAATGATATGTTTAAGAAAATGGTGGACAATAAATAATATTTTTTCAATAAATATATCCCTTGATCAATACTAAAATCCATTTACTTCCTCCTTGTAATATCCTGTAAAGCTTGGACTCGTACAATAACTGTGGATGCTTAGTCCTCACACTTTCCTGAAAGTCAACCCAAATGTTGTGTTATTGTTATAAAACAGTGCATTGCAACTGGGCTTCAAGTCAATTTATGTTCAATATACTTTCAATGATTCTTGGCTTACACAAAATGTGGAAGCTAAACAAAAACCAAAACCAGTTTCAGACCATTATCATGCAAGAACAATGCACAAGGTATTGATAAGCATCAAAAAATCGAAATGCAATGCCTGCATATGATAAGATAAGAATTGCCATAATCTAAAGATCACAAGCTAGCCTAAATGGGGGAAAGCCGTGACTTTCGACATGTTCGTATATTACTCTTATCTCCCAAGTTACCAGGAAAATGACACACAATGTAAAATAAATATTTAAAAGCTTGGTACTAATCCTAAATCCGATTCCATAGAGACACAGAGTTAGGTGTAAAAATAATTCTGCATAACCTGCAAAAAGTTAATTTTCATCCACAAGCCAGTTTTACGTCAGTTTGATTGTATTGCTGGTAATAAAGTAGAAACATTACTGTCAAAAACTTGCTTAAAAAGGCAAACATTAGAGCTTGCCCATGATCATACTAGAGCAAATACTGTTGCTTGTAAAGCTGTAAAATTACTGTCAAAATAATTGTTAAGTAAACAAATAATAGAGCTTGCCAAATCAAATGCTTTGCAGGCAGCAACAATCAAATGTAGCCTGATAATTTTCTTAAATGGAGAGGCTGTTAGATGACATGCATATCGGTGTTAGAATACTTGAATGAAGGGAGCCCTAGTTGATGGGTTGTGTGGCCCAAAACAAATCTAATAAATACATTCAGTTCTCTTGGAGCTAGAGATGGAGGAGCACCTCCCCTTCCAAATACCCATCTTTCAGATCATAGGTAGATACTATCGCCTATTTCTTGCATGAAGGGAGCGCTAGTTGATGGGTTGTGTGGCACAAAACAAATCTAAAAAATACATTCAGTTCTCTAGGAGCTAGAGATGGAGGAGCACCTCTTCTGATTACCCATCTACTTTCAGATCAGACGGAGATACTACCACCTATTTCAGGACTCGGGGAGCTCCCTCTCTACAATTTTTTGTACCCCAACCAGAAATGCCTTGCTCTCTTGATGAGGGAAGTATTCAGACAAAGATCTCTGTCCCTACATGTCCCATCCTAGATGGAGGCCTTTAGGAGGATCACCTCATACTTCCCAGTTGTCCCCTCTGATCAGGGCAACAAGCGACAAAGGCAAAGATCCGTGACACTTCACATTCCAGATAAGTGTGACCTCGGGTTTCCTCTCTTCTACTTAGCACCGAGACACATTAGTCTCTAGCACCTTTCTTGTACTTGCACATTATTTTATATCTTCTCTTAGCTAGACTCTTACCCCTTTATCGTTTTCTATTTTCATTTTTATCTAGGGCTTGCTTTTGCACTCTGATTTTGTACCTGAACTGGATGTACTCTTTTAGTCCAATTGACCTACTTTTGCGATCATTTGTAAGATCCCCCTCCATATGACCAAGGCACTTGAAGACTTAATAGCCTAGTTGTTCCCCCTAGGCTATAGTCTCATCCAAATGGGGACTAAGGTGGGCGAAATATGTCACTAAAGAACTAAAGTCAAATTAGGAAAAAGTGACATTGGCAAATAAGGATAAGCTAAACGGCTAATGTGAGATAATTAAAGAAAAGACTAGAGTTTAAACAGCTAATGTGAGATAGTTAAAAGTTGGAGTATAAAAGAGGATGAGGGCGTCTCACTTCCTCATTCTTGATCATTTTCACTTGCAACTTTGAGCTCTAGCAGCTTGAGCGTTTTAAGGGTTTTGACTAAACAAACCCTAGAGATCAGCATCAAGGTGAAAGATCCCTCTTTTCCTGGTCCAAGCTTGGCCAAGGTGGTGAAAGATTCCACCCTCATCATTCCATTCAGTTCAGATCTATTTCAGCTATTATCTGTGAGGAGGGGCGCACTGTTGGAGGTTTTTCTGCAGGAAGAGCCCACTGTCCAAGCTAAGGAAGTTCGATTTGGGTTCTAGAGGTGGGATCTTCAAGAGATCTAGTCTTGCATGTATTTTCCATACTTTGAGCGACTCGTCTTGGCATTCTTAGGGGTTTTTCTCCTTCAATAATTATTATTATCAAAGTTGGGCGTGAAAACTGAAGGAGGGTGCACTTGGGGTTACAGATCTATTGTTTGGTGGTCAGATCTTGCATCTTTAGCAAGGGAGATTCATCTTATGAGCCAGACATACTCTTTCTTACAAGAGATCAGCATTTTCATGGGGTTTTGAGGCCATATGAAGAGATCGAATCTCTAGGGGTCGCTACAGCCAGCGAGGGCACAACTCAGCTAGAGAAGATAGCAATTTTGAGGAAGGGAAAGAAATTGATCTTGTATATCTCTTGCATGCAGTTTGTGGAGGTTCTTGGGAGTCAAACTCTATATTCTCTATTGTATTTTGGAGGTGCTATCAGCCACATCTTCTATCCTTCTATATATTTTCTAGATCTGCTCTTCTATTGTATTGAGGTCAGCTATATAATAAATAAAACCAGATCTGAGTTTGTGGTTAATCCTTGTTATTTCTATTTGCTTCATTGTTGCTAAAGATCATTTTTTTTCATGCAAACTATTTTATGCTGTTAAACTCAAAACTAAACCTCAGCATGAGCATAAGGAGGCTACTGGTGTGAACTGTGTGATAAACGCATCAATCAGAAAACTAAAACTTTAAGCATTCCATACAAATCCACTTGGGAATCTTACATCATTTGTTGGATATTAATAAAATTATCTTATCTAGTTATTGAAATTGTTGTATTCGAAAAAAAAATCCTTTCCCCATGGGGATGAAACGACATGGGAATCTATCCTAAACATACGTACATTTCCCACATGTCTCTATGTTGTACATCTTCCCAATACATATCCATGAAGGATTACAATGCAAAATGTATCTAGGTGGATCCAATGTAATAAACATAAATATATATAAATATAAATACTAATCAATAATAATTAATAACTAATGAAAAGACACATCTTAATGAAATGACATGTCTTCACTAAAGGACGTGACTTTTAGTGAAAAGGCACCCACTTAGGTATATCTACAAGGCCCCTCATTGTAATTCTACCATTCTATTATCATTATCTCTCATATTATGTTCCATGCAATATTTTAATCCACACGGATTATTTTATATTTATTTTGGATATTCGTGATATGAACCACATTGATTCACCACATTTGGTATCGGAGCTTTGCTTTGTAGTCTCGGCCAATGGCCACACTTCATTCAGAGTTTCTCTACTTAATCAAGCTCTTTGACCACCACTAGCTTTGGGCTATTTATCATTAAAAAGAAAAGAAAAAAAAAAGAGAAAAAAAGAAAAAGTGCTGCAAATAATTTCCAGGTTGGTGGCCCAAAATATTTGATAGTTAAAAAGAAACAAATTTATCCATGTGCTTTTTAAGTACACGTAAAGAAGTGTTAACCCTTGGATTTTCACACTTGAAAATCTTGAGGTTTAAGAGCCAGCATGCATTATTTTGTCTAGCATTCTGAGATTCTCCCAAAGTTTAGCACTTGTGGTTAGCAGAGGTTGGTTCCCATCAGAGGAAGGTATATGATCGGTACAAGGTTATTTTGTTCATAGGTAGAGTTAACTTAGTTTCCCATGCATTTTGAGAGAGATGTCTACATACAATAGGTGTTGCTACTCTTTAGGAGACATGGTTTGAGTGGGTCTCTTGATAGTTTGGAGCAGTTCTAAGCATACAGGGATGGTTCTTGCATGATTCTAGGCCCGATAGCACTTTTCCGATCGACATGCAAGAATTTTCTATTTTTAGCAATTTGAGCTCCATGCCCCAAATTCATATTCTGAGCACATATTATTGATCCTTGAGACATTTTGAGTCTTTATGACCTTTTCCAAGTTGATTTGGCACAGATTTCTATTTTTAGCAGGTTGAGTGCCAGGGCTCGCATGTCGATTTTTATTGCAGATTCGGATTCCTTGCGAAAAAATCAAATCCAATGAGTATAATATCATGGACATGCGAGGACTTTCTATTTTTAGCAATAGACACATGATGTTGGTATCATAGTAATTATGAGCATTTGTGGAGAGTTTGGGTCAGTTTCGACAAGTTTCAAATTTTTGGGACCGGATGGCTATTTTTGGAAATTCCTATTTATAACAATCATCGTCATCTCTGTTGATTTTTCATAAGCTAGGTTAAGCATGTAGTTCATTTAATTTCATCATGTCTTAACCATAAACAAGAATGTTGCAGCAACCAAGATCACAAGAAGAAACACCATGCACAAGAACACAAGATATATCCTGGGAAACCCTTCTCAAACAAGGGAGAAAAACCCAACCAAATCC
>JASDQU010242875.1:284535-295138 GCA_032191745.1 Picea mariana
TTCCGTTAAAAACTAGGTTTCGGCCGAAAGAATATTTCGGCCGAAAACTTGAAAATGGGACTGTTTGCAGGAAACTGCAAATTCTCTCCATCTTACTTCATCTTTGGAGGTAGCGGACTCCTACAAATACTCAGAATTTAGTTTGAGAATTGATACCAACATTTTTAAAATTGAAACTACTTTCATTGGGTATAATTTGTTTTCATTTTCATTGTTTTTATCTAATTTTATTTAATTTTATAAAAAAATCACTGCATAATATTTTTAGGTGAGATTATGATTCGATGAAATGAAAAACCGTATCTCTAAAAATACACAACAGAAAATTATGGAAAAATTATATTCATAATTGTTAAAATGTTCTCGTGAAAAGGGTATTTTTAGATTTTACTTTTAAGTAAAAATTCAGATAAATACATGTTGTAGAAAAACACATGTTTAAAATATGCAACGTTTTCAACTTGGTCAACTTAAAAAAATTCTAGAAATTATAATATTCATCCATTAGATTCAAAATTATAGTCATAATAAAATAGAATCTCTATAGATTGTTGCTGTATATTTCATTTCTTAAAAACATAATTTTAATAATAGATACATTGTTGTGGAAAACAATAACGCATTATCATTCATTTCATATTTAACGTACATACTGTTAAACAATTGTCAAATTGACATATCAAATCTTGATAAAAAAAATTTAAAAAATAGTCATTGGAAAGATAACAAAATTATTTACAAGTTTTGTTTTTACTGTAAAGTGAAATTCTAAATAAAAAAAATACTTTTGTATGCCAGAAGTTGAAGAAATTGTGAAAATACAGTTTTTTTTGTCATAAAACAAGCAAAAGTGTTACCTAGCTTCATGATTTTACCCTTAAATTTCAAAAATCTGAAGTTCGGGAGTTCTTGGTTCAACTGCGTTAATTATCATCGAAGTAGGTCAAGGCCAGAGTTGACTGCACTCTAACAATTTTTACTCCAGATCAATGTTTGACGGGATTTCCTGATGTGACAATCGATGAGAGTTCGTGACTCCAGGGCTTCGACCTTTGGGTAAACTTACCTATTTTAAAATCCTTTTCACTGGAGTTGACAACCTTATCCAATGGCTTATTTCCCTTGAGGAGATATTATATCAAATATATGCATGAGTTTTTTTAAACCAAGACTCTGGGATATTGTGGCTTACCCTATCCTTCCACTAAACTCGATCGGACGATCATGATATATCTCGAGCTCATCTAACGGTTGTTGTAACTTGATCTTTTAAAAAAGGATTTGTTCACTCGCAAAAAAAATTCTCCTTTTTTACTTCAAATGAGCCATCTATTCTGATCTTTGATTATCATTTCCTCCTTCTGGTCTTTGTGTAAATGTTCTCCTTTATGCATTGTCTTTATCAATCAGAAGACTATTTCTTATGAGATTTAGGAACATAGGATCTTTGTTGATCCTATTGTGATCAACACTGATCAATAATTACTTATGCCCAAAGGTGATATTCCTCAAGGTGATCTTCCTTTTCTTCAGATTACTATACATGTTGGACTCATGTTTCCATCAATGACAACACACATTAAATAATTCCAACACTCGTTTCTTTTTGAAATTATAAAAAAGGTGAGCCATGCTTAAAATAAACAACAATTTTCTTGAATCTTCTTCTTGAAACTTTGAGCCATGGATATTTTTGGTTCCTCGGATATATTGAAAATAAATCCTTCCCTAGTATGGCCGCCAAAAATGTTGATGCTTGAATCTTTTAGGACCAAAATAGAAACCTCACGAGGATGTAAATCCCCCTTGCGTTTTTATAAAGGTGGTACTCCTCTTTAATATTTTCTCGGGACTCTAAATCTTCAGAATATGCTACTTTGCAGAAGTCTGTAGTGGTAATCAAATAAATATAAAAAATAACATGAAAGAAAATGTGTTTTTTTTCTTTTAAAGATTTTTTTTGAGAAATGTCTAGGAACCGCACACTTCATACATTTAAAAAGATACACAAAATTTCTTCACATCCATCATAGTTAAACTAAAGATTTCTGGTCACATAAAAATAAAAAGAAGATGGTCTGAAAGAATAAGAGAAATTTAATAGTGTGAACATGGGTAGCTCAAATAAATATAATGATAGATCAATCTAAAATACTTTATACTCAAAACTCAGAGTTATAAAGCACTGTCAAAACTGATTCTGAAATAGCTCTCTTGAAATTTCTAAAAACATATACAGTCTATTACATATTCTTTGAAATTTAAAATGTGTTTGTCCTTAGAACTGAGATTGGGTCTCCCGCGGACCATAAATCAAATAGAAACAAGAATTAATATTGTAGAAGGAGGATGGTGGGTGGTAAAAGAACAACAAGACCTGGAAATAAGAAAATAGAAGTTTTCAGACTTTGGTTAAACCTTTCTAGTCAAAGAAGGAGAGTAACTTGGTGAAGGAATTGATAAAGAAAGAAAGACATGATCATCATAAACTTACTATCATTGTCTCTCATGTACTCATTTGCTTGTCGCTCTCCTTTTATTATCTTCATCAACGATTTCAAGAATCATCTCAACTGTTTCTTTCCCCTCTAGAAATTCCCGTACAAATTTCTATTAATTTTTCATAAGCTAGGTTAAGCATGTAGTTAATTTAATTTCATCATGTATTAACCATAAACAGTAATGTTGAAACAACCAAGATCACAAGAAGAAACACCATGCACAAGAACACAAGATATATCCTGGGAAGCCCTTCTCAAACAAGTGAGAAAAACCCAACCAAATCCTTTGTTGTATTCTTCAAGATAAAGACCTTTCACCACTAAGAATGACTTAGCATGCAAGAGGGTGCTTAAGCCCTAGAACACTAGCACCCAAGAGAGGTTACCACCTTTTCCAAAGAGATGTACTTTATGAAATTTCCAAAACATATGAGAAGGATACGATTCTACAATGGAGAATCATCTCCTACTTATATTAGACTTTGACCAATTAACAAGGGAGTCTATTGGCACAATAGGGCCGACCTCTCAAACTCAAATATATTTTATTATTATAATTATTATAATAATTAATATTCACATTATTAATTATCTTCTTTATATTAATCATATTAACATAGGGCCGACTTGTACCCTTTACATAATAACTAGCGTTGCAGGTAGGTCTGACTCTTGAAAAATATATAGCAAAGGGTCTGATACACCCACTAGTGCTCATCCACTAGGGGCACATCCATAGGGATGCCATATATCTGATTCACTACATTACATAGATGAACCAGATCTTCACACGTTCACCTATGCTCGTCCATAGGCACGTCCACTCTACAGATCTGCTTTCCCACTTCCACCAACCTGAGAATCATATGGAGTCTTTTCGTCAAGTTTGTTGCTTAGAGGAGGCCATCACATCATATTCATTTATGTTCACATGATGACGTGCCCATCTCTTTTGGGATTTCCCATGTTCACCTTGTGCTCAACCACAAGCATGTCCTAACTCAATAGACCGCTTTTCACCCGAATAATCATCTGAAGTTCTTCTCACTCACATCATGGAGGTCATATCTACATTCCTGAATCTGGCCCAGGCATGAACCATGAACCCTTCACATAGCTACTATGTTCCACATCTCACAGGTTTGTAAGCTGGAGGATGTCTCCCATAGATGCATTCATCAACAATTTCTTATTGAAACATTTCCTTTAATTAATGCATCATTAATTCCTCATTAATGAATTCACATCATTAATAAAATTACATTGAAAGTCGGTCCCTCTCCTTTTTTCATAAAATTTTTAATTAAACTTTTATTTTTTGAAATTTAATTAATGTTTCTTTAAAGAGGATGACTATGTCTTAATTTGCTGCGAATTATAATAATTTTTTTTATCCATGGTAATCATTTCATATGTGTTATTCATCATCTTATATTTCCAACGATATAATTTTTTTTTTGAGTTCCTCCCCTAAATCTCAAGATATGAGCTCGGGAAGTTGAGTTGTCATGCATGTCCATCAAAAAATGCAGTTGAATGACATTTGAATTTCTGAGACAAATGTGTCAACTTTCAGCACTTGAAACTTGTACAAACATCTTCTAAATCGAAATACCTCTCAAACGCTATAAAGTTTGTTGCAAACGGAGGTCGTGAGATCAATATATAGCGTTTGGAAGATCGTGACTCAGCCACCATCGATCAAGTTTGATTGGTAAATGTGGATGTTTGATTTAATTTCGACCTCCTTTGTTCAATTTCAAATTTTCTTCATTATTCTTATCCCACATGTATGAGAATAAAAGAGTCTTAGTGGTATATAATGTTAATTGTAACATACACTTGACAAGAAATAAAGAAGAGAGGAGACTATGGAGCTTGGAGGATTCGACCCTTGGAAAATTGTCGAATATAATAATAATTTTGCTTGCCCAATCAACCACCAATATTCCCAGTCAGCAATGATGAGTCACCTAACCAAATGTTTCCACATGACATCATTGGGTAGGCTAACAATCTACCAATAAGAATCTACCATATGTCATCCAATAAAATCACGCCATGTGTCACTTTTTATATGTTTCCACGTGTCTCCATTAATTAGTTTCCATGTGGATATATCTCATTGGTTAATAAAGTTCCATGTGTCACTTGGAGATGTTCCTCATAGAATTTAGGATAAGAAAAATATTATTAAAATAATATGGCAAGTTTTTGGGGTTATGTGAATGTGGAGGTAGGTGAGAATCTTAGAAATCACCACGAACCCACGGTAAGACATAGTAAGAAATAATTTTAAAAATTTCTAAGTGTTAACTAAAGTGGATAGGAGAGGAGAATCAATCAGATGGACTTGTACCTGATATATGAAATAAATATTATATAACCAACCCGTGAACTCGTGAACCCACAGTAACTCATATATTTTGCTAAGTGTTGGAGGAGATAAATAATAAAGAGTAGTAAAAAGAGTTTTATGTATTATGAAGGTGGCAGAAGTCAAAGTGCATTGTGAGGGTAGTGGAGATAAAACACAATCTTAGGAAATATCACCAACCCACAAACCTGCGGTAAGCCAAAGTAAAGAAGAATAAGTTTGGAAACTCTATAATGGGTCACATGAATATGGAAAGAAATATGGAAAATATGAAAAATGAAAAGCAACATGTGGGAAATAAAGGAATTACATTAAATTTGGGAAAGTAAAAAGGGAAAAGGAAAGAAATGGGAAAATGGGATAATGAAAATGGAAAGAAAAATAAAAAGAGATGGGAAAATAAAGGAAAAGGGAAATGAATGTGAACATGGAAAGGAATAAGGAAAAATGGTTGAGTGTGGAAAATGGTAAGGGGAGTATGAAAGTAATGAGACAATGGGAAAATTGACTAAGTATAAATGAGAGAATGAAAAGAGGTGAAGGGAAAAGAGAGGAGAGAACATGTCACTTAGAACATTTTTCATATTTCTTTTTGTAATACCTCCATTGGACTTTTGGACAAAAGTATGTGTATCTTGGTCATGGAGACTCTGATTTTGATTCCGCGAAACGCATGGCAAAGATGATACCGAGAGACATGTATGAAATAATAGTTCAAAAATATTCATCTTCCAATATCATTTTTTTTATTATTATTCCAGGAGAGGGAACATATAGGTGACCAAATTTTGGTCAACACAAGGGTATGTTCAGAACATAGAAATGACAAGGGTATGTTATACACATAGTGACAACAAGTCTATGTTCATTGCATTGTGATGAAATGATATTTTCATCACATTGCGAGGACAAGATGTTTGTGTCACATTGGGATGAAGAGCATATGTTCATCACATTGCAACAATAAGGATATGTTTGTCATAGTGCGACGATAAGGCTATGTTCTTCATACTACGGTGAGAAGGCTATGTTCTTCATAGTACGATGATAAGGATTTGTTTGTCATGGTGCGACGTTAAGGCTATGTTCATCACATTGCAACGATGGGGATATGTTCATCACATTGTGATGATGGGGATATGTTCATCACATTGCAACAATAGAGCTATGTTCATCACATTGCAATGACAAGGCTATATTTAAGACATTGTAGAAACAAGGCTATGTTCATACCATTGTGATGACAGGATATTTGCATCACATTGCGAGGAAAGGATATTTGTGTCACATTGCGACGAAGAGGTTATGTTCATGAAATTGCAACAACAAGGCTATGTTCATCACAATGAAATGATAAGGGATGTTCGTCACATAGTGACGACGGGTCTATGTTCATCACATTGCAACATTACTACGTTCGTCATGTTCCAATTTCTAGTTTTGTTTGTCATATTGCAACGTTGGGTTATGTTTGTCACATGAGAAGGTTGGTTTATGTTTGATACATTACTAAGGAATTTTTGGCTAAGTTTTAAAAAACTCTAACAAATTTCTTCATTTGTCACAAAGGAACTATGAAGCCTTGTGATGTATTACTTAGAAGGCAACTTATAATGTTACTTGTTCTAATGACATCCATAGAAAATCTTCTTTAACTTTACTGCTGATGATTTTTAATTGTTCTAAATAAATTGATAGAAAATCATCTTGAACTTTGTAGATGCTGAATTATACTTGTTCTAAGGACATTGATGATAAATCTACTTGATTTATACTAGTTATAAGGACATTCATAGAAAATCATTTATTAATTTATTACTTTTCATAAGAACATTGATAACAAATCATCTGGAACTTTGCAAATGATAAGTTATACTATTCTAAGGAAATTCATAAAAAATTTACTTGATTTATGTGTTACAAATGATGATTTATATTTGTTCTAAGAAAATTTAAAGTAAATCAACTAATTCTGTACTTTAGAGATGATGATTTATACTCATTCTGAGGACATTGAAATAAAATCAGCTTGAAATTTGATGATGATTTATTATTGTTATAAGGACATTTAAGTAGACCACACATAGATCATACATTGCATCATGATACAAACTATGACCATTATACATCCAAATATACAATTGTTATATATTTTTCATTGATTTCATTTATCATGTGTGGGAGAATTAACAAAGCATGTTTCCCACCCATAGAAAACTTTTATTAAAACCCATATACTGAAAATAATAAATTCCATACAAGCTTTAAATCATATTCACAAACCATTAAAATAAACAAAAGTATTATAACCATAACCCTAATAACCATTAACATTAATATATTATTAATACATTATTGTTGACATGATTACTTATTAATATTAATTAATAATTATTGTATAAAGGGTATGTATATTACACATACATATCCTTAAAGTAGCTAATTAAGTATGTTAATAATAACTAATAATAATCATTAATAATATAGTTAATACTTATTATTATTATTTATTAATTAATTATTAATATATTATGTATAATAAAAATAAAATATTATTATATATTATTATAGTTATTAATATAAAGTATTGTTAGTAATAATACTTTATTAATAAATTTAATAAATTATTATTATATATTAATGTAGTTATTAATACAAAGTATGGTTAATAATATTAAAAATTATTATTATTAGTATTAACTAATAATAATAGCTAACACTCCTTGTATATTAATAATAACTATATTAATTAACCCCCACTCTAATAATCTTAACCCATATATTTTAACTCATATATTTTATTTTCATATATGCAAAATAACTCATTTCATCGTTGTCAATTTAATTCGTTGATAGGAGTCTTCCCTATTGGAATAGATGGTTTAATCAATGTTTTAATTACAAATTCCAATCTTATTGTCTACAATTAAAGATGTCGACATATTCTTCGGTGATATATCCATCCGGGCATAGTTTGAAGGTCGAAACTAAAGTTGAAGTTGAGGTTCCTACATTTTTAACCAACAGTCTTGTCATCGATAGTTAGGTTAGGTCATCAATTCTAATTGGATTGACCTATCAGCCATGAGGATTTCAAAATGGGGGAGGGATTTGACCCCTAGACTTGTGTGATGACGAATATGGGAAATATTAGCATGGATGGAAATTTTTTGTGCATCTTTATTGTTGATGGCCAAGAGTTCAAACAACCATGCAAATGCAAAGTGGATGGAGAAATTGGTTAACTCATCGTAGGGTAATTTTTCAGCACAAGTCATCCCACTCGATTTGGTCAAAGAGGGAAGAACTGCAGATATGTTTGATCACGTTCAGAGAAGGAATTGGTTGAAAAAGAGTAGCCCGAAGGCGGTTGTCTTTTCAGCCCGACTTATCTCTTTTATTTTATTTATCCATTCATTTATCAAGGATTGAATGTTGGTATATTTTGCAGAATGAGAATTCACAATATTTTCTGGTTTAGGATCAAATGGTTTGTTATCTTCAAGATGTCTTGTTATTGACTTGTTTTCCGTTCTTTTTTTCGAGAGCATTGATGAGTGTCGGTGAGCCGTGCTATCTATCTGGTCGAGCATTAACCATTAGGCCCTAACATGAAACGACCGAGCCCATAAATGAAATGTCTTAAGTTACTTCGAGGGGAAGGAAGAAGGAAACATGGCCATCTCAAAATTATGGTACTTGGACATAGGTTAGAGGGCTTGCATTCGTTCAATGAAGATAGGAGCAAACATCAAAATTTCAATTCCATTGGCTAGAGAAGCTCCACATCCAGTTGCGACTAGTGCATTATAACATCCCCTACCTTAGTTCTAGGTTCCCATCAAAGTGGTTCATTTTTCATCAGATATTCTTAGATTCAGCCTTTCAATATCATGAGTGTGCACACCAATCTCTCTCCTTTCCTAGAGGAATGCTCAGCTAATGTAGATCGAGTAAGTCAAGAGCGACGTTGGTTGTGTGCGTCAATGAATATTCACTATTTTTTTAGTATACAAATATATCAATGCATATTCACTATTTCTTTTAACCTGTAGTTGTGTGCGTGACAAATATATCAAAGTATGTTTACTCTTTTTTATTAATATTCCAATTTTATTTATTTTTCAATATGCAGTGGACTGGGTGACAAGTATGATAGTGTAAATCAGTGTATAAGGGACCAGAAGGGTACAACCCAGGATCTTGCAAGTCATGTTGGAGAAGTTTTAACCAAGTTGAAAGAGAAAACAGATGATGCTACCAGTGGTAACTATTTAAAATTTTCCTATGACACCATTTTTGTTTCCATGAGTTCAAGATAACTATCTGCATTTTGTTTTATTTTATCAGCGTAGAGGTTGCCAAAACGGTGATGTTACTTTCGAGCAAGTTGAATTGATTTAAAAATATTTATTTTTCAAATCATTTTACTAAATAAATAACATTCTTACTTGCAAACAAAAAATATTAAATATTAAATAGGAAGAAATATGAAGTAAATAGAAACTCAATAAATAATATATGAAGAAAATAGAAAGTTAATGGATATTTCTCAAAGCATGAAGTAAATGAAATTGTAGAAACTCACAAGGATCTCAACCTTGCAGAAACAATTGTAGTGAAGGAACCAATGAATTATTGATGAATGAACCAGTAATGAATATGTCTATGCTTTGTTGTGTATGCAAGGTCTCATAACTCAATTATAAAGTATTAATGATGGCAGTGGCTTCCCAATATTCCTAAAATTCATTGCATACACTGCATGCAAAGATCGTATGTCTCACCGACTTAACCTTCACAGATTTTATGACTTACCTTTGAGATGTGTTTGTCCAAATGAAATTGAATGGACATAAATTTAATGATAAGAATAAATAAATGCATTATGATCTTCAAGCTTCAATAAACTTAGGTTATTTCCAACTTGCAAAAATCATTTTGTCATATTCTATATTGACCTCAAAAAGAGCATCAATGAACATTTAATACCTTGAAAATTTAGGGTATGTAAAGATAATGAATATATAATTGGGTCCAAACTTAGAATATGTAAACCTTTACAAAAGGAGCTGTGCAATAAGAGGTTCAATTTATCAACTACTAGAATGTCTAATAAATAAAATAAAATACCTTTAAAAATTAATTATTTTACTTTTTTTATGTAAAACTTTATACAACACAAAAAAATATGTTTAATCAAAGACAAAGTAATTTAAAGTCAATACTGAAGCAAATAATAAAGTCTTGGCCTTTGGCAAGGATTAATAAGAAAAAGGGTTCTTAATAAATGGTGGATTTGGATGGGTAAGTTGGATATATTGTGAGTTTGAAGAAATTGTATTAAACCATTCTCAACTAATGTTGTAGGTAACTAATGAAATCGGGAGCCTATGAAAGTGGTAGATTTATATAAAATGGTGTAATAATTTGGAAATCTTTATATTTATAAGAAGATTTATATAAAGTGGTGTAATAATTTGGAAAACTTTGTATTTATAAGAAAATAATATGAAATCATTAAAATGGGAAGATCATTTGAAATTGAGAGAGGATGTAGATATACAAGAGTGGTTGAAGGAGAATGAAGCAACGCTGGAAATTTCAACACTATGCCTAGGTGAGATCATTAAATGAGGGGAACATCTTAAAGTGAGATAGTTAGATGGATGTAGAGATATGGAAGTGGTTGAGGGAGATGAAGCAACATTAACCTCCTTATACA
>JASDQU010242875.1:295188-305966 GCA_032191745.1 Picea mariana
ACTAGGGTTACAGGTAGGTATGACTCTTGAACAATATATAGCAAAGGGTCTGATACACCCACTAGTGCTCATCCACTAGGGGCACATCCATAGGGATGCCATATATCTGATTCACTGCATTACACATATGAACCAGATCTTCACACGTTCACATGTGCTCGTCCACAGGCACGTCCACTTTACAGATCTTCTTTTCCACTGCCACCAACATGAGAATCATATGGAGTCTTCTCATCAACTTTGCTGATTAGAGGAGGCCATCACATCATATTCAATTATGTTCACATGATGATGTGCCCATCTCTTTTGGGATTTCCCACATTCACCTTGTGCTCAGCCACAGGCATGTCCTAACTCAACAGACTGCTTTTCACCCAGATAATCATCTGGAGTTCTTCTCACTCACATCATGGAGGAGGTCATATCTAAATTCTTGACTCTGGCCCAGGCATGAACCATGAACCCTTCACATAGCTTCTATGTTCCACATCTCACAGGTTTGTAAGTTGGAGGATGTCTCCCATAGGTGAATTCATCAACACTTTCTTATTGAAACATTTCCTTTAATTAATGAATCATTAATTCCTCAATAATTAATTCACATCATTAATAAAATTATATTGAAAGTCGGTCCCTCTCCTTTTTTCATAAAAGTTTTAATTAAACTTTTATTTTTTGAAATTTAATTAATGTTTCTTTAAAGAGGATGACTGTTTCTTAATTTTCTCTGAATTATAATAAATTTTTTATCCATGGTAATCATTTCATATGTGATATTCATCATATTATATTTCCAACGATATAAAAATTTTCCGAATCCCTCCCTTGGATCTCAAGATATGAGCTCGAGAAGTTGAGTTGTCATGCATGTCCATTAAAAATGCAGTTGAATGATATTTGAATTTCTGAGACAAATGTGTCAACTTTCAGCACTTGAAACTTGTACGAACATCTTCTAAGTATAAATATCTCTCAAACGCTATAAATTTTTCTACAAATGGAGGTCGAGAGCTCAATATATAGCCTTTGGAAGATTGTGACTTAGTCACCGTCGATCAAGTTTGATTGGTAAATGTGGATGCTTGATTTAATTTTGACCTCCTTTGTTCAATTTGAAATTTTCTTCATTATTCTTATCCCACATGTATGAGAATAAAAGAGTCTTATTGGTATATAATGTTAATTGTAACATACACTTGACAAGAAATAAAGAGAGGAGACTATGGAGCTTGGAGGATTCGACCCTTGGAAAATTGTCAAATATAATAATAATTTTTCATGCCCAATCAACCACCAATATTCCCAGTCAACAATGATGATTCACCTAACCAAATGTTTCCACATGACATCACTGGGTAGGCTAAAAATCTGCCAATAAGAATCTACCATATGTCATCCAATAAAATCATGCCATGTGTCACTTTTTATATGTTGCCACGTGTTTCCCTTAATTAGTTTCCATGTGGATATATCTCATTGGTTAATAAAGCTCCATGTGTCACTTGGAGATGTTCCTCACAGAAATTAGAATAAGAAAAATATTATTAAAATAATATGGCAAGTTTGTGGGGTTATGTGAATGTGGAGGTAGGTGAGAATCTTAGAAATCACCGCAAACCCATGGTAAGACATAGTAAGAAATAATTTTGAAATAAGTGTTAACTAAAGTGGATAGGAGAGGAGAATCAATCAGATGGACTTGAACCTGATATATGATATAAATATTATATAACCAACCCATGAACTCGTGAACCCGCAATAACTCATATATTTGGCTAAGTGTTGGAGGAGTTAAATAATAAAGAGTAGTAAAAAGAGTTTTATGTATTATGAAGGTGGCAGAAGTCAAAGTGCATTGTGAGGGTAGCGGAGAGAAAACACAATCTTAGGAAATATCACCAACCCACGAACCCGCGATAAGCCAAAGTAAAGAAGAATAAGTCTGGAAAGTCTATAATGGGTCACATGAATATGGAAAGAAATATGGAAAATATGAAAAATGAAAAGCAACATGTGGGAAATAAAGGAATTACATGACATTTTGGAAAGTAAAAAGGGAAAAGGAAAGAAATGGGAAAATGGGATAATGAAAATGGAAAGGAAAATAAAAAGAAATGGGAAAATAAAGGAAAAGGGAAATGAATGTGAACATGGAAAGGAATAAGGAAAAATGGTTGAGTGTGGAAAATGGTAAGGGGAGTATGAAAGTAATGAGACAATGGGAAAAGTATAAATGAGAGAATGAAAAGAGGTGAAGGGAAAAGAGAGGAGAGAACATGTCACTTAGAACATTTTTCATATTTCTTTTTGTAATACCTCCATTGGACTTTTGGAAAAAAGTATGTGTATCTTGGTCATGGAGACTTTGATTTTGATTCTGAAAAATGCATGGCGAAGATGATACCGAGGGACATGCAATGAACATATAATAGTTCAAAAATATTCATCTTCCAATATAATTTTTTTATTATTATTCCAGTAGAGGGAACATGTAGGTGACCAAATTTTGGTCAACACAAGGGTATGTTCAGAACATAGAAACGACAAGGGTATGTTATACTCATAGTGAAAACAAGTCTATGTTCATCACATTGTGATGAAATGATATTTTCATCACATTGTGAGGATAAGAGGTTTGTGTCACATTGGGACAACAAGCATATGTTCATCACATTCCAACAATAAGGATATGTTTGTCATAGTGTGACGATAAGGATATGTTCTACATAGTGTGGTGAGAAGGATATGTTCTTCATAGTACGATGATAAGGCTTTGTTTTCCATGGTGCGATGTTAAGGCTATGTTCATCACATTGCAACGATGCGGATATGTTCATCACATTGCAACAATAGAGCTATATTCATCACATTGCAATGACAAGGCTATATTTAAGACATTGTAGAAACAAGGCTATGTTCATACCATTGTGATGACTGGATATTTGCATCACATTGCAAGGAAATGATATTTGTGTCACATTGTGACGAAGAGGTTATGTTCATCAAATTTCAACGACAAGGCTATGTTCATCACAATGCGATGATAAGGAATGTTCGTCACATAGCGACGACGGGTCTATGTTCATCATATTGTAATGACATGGCTATGTTTGACACAATGCGACATTAGTACCGTCACATTACTATGTTTGTCAGATTGTGATGCTACTATGTTCATCACATTGCAACATTACTACGTTCGTCATGTTGCAATTTCTAGTTTTGTTTGTCATATTGCAACGTTAGGTTATGTTTGTGACATGAGAAGGTTGGTTTATGTTTGATACATTACTAAGGAATTTTTGGCTAAGTTTTAAAAAAATCTAATGAATTTCTTCATTTGTCACAAAGGAACTATGAAGCCTTGTGATGTATTACTTAGAAGGAAACTTATAATGTTACTTGTTCTAATGACATCAATAGAAAATCTTCTTTAACTTTACTACTGATGATTTTTAATTGTTCTAAATAAATTGATAGAAAATCATCTGGAACTTTGTAGATGTTGAATTATACTTGTTCTAAGGACATTGATGATAAATCTACTTGATTTATACTAGTTATAAGGACATTCATAGAAAATCATTTATTAATTTCTTATTTTTCATAAGAACATTGATAACAAATCATCTGGAACTTTGCAGATGATTAGTTATACTATTCGAAGGAAATTCATAACAAATCTACTTGATTTATGTGTTACAAATGATGATTTATATTTGTTCTAAGAAAATTTAAAGAAAATCAACTTATTTTGTACTTTAGAGATGACGATTTATACTCATTCTAAGGACATTGAAAGAAAATCAACTTGAAATTTGATGATGGTTTATTATTGTTATAATGACATTTAAGTAGACCACACATAGATCATACATTGCATCATGATACAAACTATGGTCATTATACATCCATATATATAATTGTTATATATTTGTCATTGATTTCATTTATCATGTGTGGGAGAATTAACAAAGCATGTTTCCCACCCATAGAAAACTTTTATTAAAACCCATATACTGAAAATAATAAATTCCATACAAGCTTTAAATCATATTCACAAACCATTAAAATAAACAAAAGTATTATAACCATAACCCTAATAACCATTAACATTAATATATTATTAATACAATATTGTTGATATGATTGCTTATTAATATTAATTAATAATTATTGTATAAATGGTATGTATATTACACATACATACCCTTAAAGTACCCCTTGTATAATATAGCTAATTAGATATGTTAATAATAACTAATAATAATAATTAATAATATAGTTAATACTTATTATTATTATTTATTAATACTTATTAATTAATTATTAATATATTATGTATAATAACAATAAAATATTATTATATATTATTACAGTTATTAATATAAACTATTGTTAGTAATAATACTTTATTAATAAATTTAATAAATTATTATTATATATTATTGTAGTTATTAATACAAAGTATGGTTAATAATATTAAAAATTATTAGTATTAGTATTAACTAATAATAATAGGTAACACTCCTTGTATATTAATAATAACTATATTAATTAACCCCAATTCTAATAATCTTAACCCATATATTTTAATTCATATATCTTAACTCATATATTTTATTTCTATATATGCGAAATAACTCATTTCATCATTGTCAATTTAATTCATTGATAGGAGTCTCCCCTATTGGAATCAATGGTTTAATCAATGTTTTAATTACAAATTCCAATCTTATGGCCTACAATTAAAAACGTTGACATATTCTTCGGTAATATATCCATCTGGGCATAGTTTGAGGTCAAAACAGATAGTTTGAGGTCAAAACAGTTGAGGTTCCTACATTTTTAACCCATAGTCTTGTCATCGATAGTTAGGTTAGGTCATCAATTCTAATTGGATTGGCCTATCAGCCATGAAGATTTCAAAACAGGGGAGGGATTTGACCCCTAGACTTGTGCGATGACGAATATGGGAAATATTAGCATGGATGGAAATTTTTTGTGCATATTTATTGTTGATGGCCAAGAGTTCAAACAACCATGCAGATGCAAAGTGGATGGAGAAATTGGTTAACTCATCGTAGGGTAATTTGTCAGCACAAGTCATCCCACCTGATTTGGTCAAAGAGGGAAGAACTACAGATATGTTTGATCACGTTCAGGAGAAGGAATTGGCTGAAAAAGAGCAGCCCGAAGGTGGTTGTTTTTTCAGCTCGACTTATCTCTTTTATGTTATTTATCCATTCATTTATCAAGGATTCAATGTTGGTATATTTTGCAGAATGAGAATTCACAATATTTTCTGGTTTAGGATCAAATGGTTTGTTATCTTCAAGATGTTTTGTTATTGACTTGTTTTCCGTTCTTTTTTTTCGAGAGCATTGATGAGTGTCGGTGAGCCGTGCTATCTATCTGGTCGAGCATTAACCATTATGCCCTAACATGAAACGACCGAGCCCATAAATGAAATGTCTTAAGTTACTTCGAGGGGAAGGAAGAAGGAAACATGGCGATCTCAAAATTATGGTTCTTGGACATAGGTTAGAGGGTTTGCATTCGTTCAATGAAGATAGGAGCAAACATCAAAATTTCAATTCCAACGGCTAGAGAAGCTCCACATCCAGTTGCGACTAGTGCATTATAACATCCCCTACCTTAGTTCTAGGTTCCCATGAAAGTGGTTCATTTTTCATCAGATATTCTTAGATTCAACCTTTCACTATCATGAGTGTGCACACCAATCTCTCTCCTTTCCTAGAGGAATGCTCAGCTAATGTAGATCGAGTAAGTCAAGAGCGACGTTGGTTGTTTCCCACAAAAATATTAAATCCATTCCTGCAGGTCAATCAATGCATATTCACTATTTTTTTAGTATACAAATATATCAATGGATATTCACTATTTCTTTTAACCTGTAGTTGTGTGCGTGAAAAATATATCAAAGTATGTTTACTCTTTTTTATTAATATTCCAATTTTATTTATTTTTCAATATGCAGTGGACTGGGTGACAAGTATTATAGTGCAAATCAGCGTGTAAGGGACCACAAGGGTACAACCCAGGATCTTGCAAGTCATGTTGGAGAATTTTTAACCAAGTCGAAAGAGAAAACAGATGATGCTACCAGTGGTAACTATTTAAAAATTTCCAATGACACCATTTTTGTTTCCATAAGTTCATGATAACTATCTGCATTTTGTTTTATTTTATCAGCATAGAGGTTGCCAAAACGGTGATGCTACTTTTGAGCAAGTTGAATTGATTTTAAAATATTTATTTTTCAAATCATTTTACTAAATAAATAACATTCCTACTTGCAAACAAAAAATACTAAATAGGAAGAAATATGAAATAAATAGAAACTCAATAAGTAATATATGAAGAAAATAGAAAGTTAATTGATATTTCTCAAAGCATGAAATAAATGAAATTGTAGAAACTCACAAGGATCTCAACCTTGTAGAAACAATTTTAGTGAAGGAACCAATGAATTATTGATGAATGAACCACTAATGAATATATTTATGCTTTGTTGTGTATGCATGGTCTCATAACTCAATTATAAAGTATTAATGATGGCAGTGGCTTCTCAATATTCCCAAAATTCATTGCATACAATGAATACAAAGATCGTATGTCTCACCGACTTAACCTTCACAGATTTTCTGATTTACCTTTGAGATGTGTTTGTCCAACAGAATGGACATAAATTTAATGATAAGAATAAATAAATGCATTATGATCTTCAAGCTTCAATAAACTTAGGTTATTTCCAACTTGCAAAAATCATTTTATCATATTCTATATTGACCTCAAAAAGAGTATCAATGAACATTTAATACCTTGGAAACTTAGGGTATGTAAAGATAATGAATATATAATCGGGTCCAAACTTAAGATATGTAAACCTTTACAAAAGAAGCTGCCCAATAAGAGGTTCAATTTATCAACTACTAGAATGTCTAATAAAAAAAAACCTTTAAAAAATAATTATTTTACTTTTTTTTTATGTAAAACTTTATACAATACAAAAAAATATGTTTTATGTAAAACTTTATACAACATAAAAAAATATGTTTAATCAAAAACAAAGTAATTTAAAGTCAATGCTGAAAGAAAATACTAAAGTCTTAGCCTTTGGCAAGGACTAATAAGGAAAAGGGTTCTTAATAAATGGTGGATTTGGATGGGTAAGTTAGATATATTGTGAGTTTGAAGAAATTGTATTAAATCGTTCTCAACTAATGTTGTAGGTAACTAATGAAATCGGGAAACTATGAAAGTGGTAGATTTATATAAAATTGTGTAATAATTTGAAAATCTTTATATTTATAAGAAGATTTATATAAAGTGGTGTAATAATTTGGAAAACTATGTATTTATAAGAAAATAATATGAAATCATTAAAATGGGAAGATCATTTGAAATTGAGAGAGGATGTAGATATACAAGAGTGGTTGAAGGAGAATGAAACAACGTTGGAAATTTCAACACTATGCTTAGGTGAGATCATTAAATGAGGGGAACATTTTAAAGTGAGATAGTTAGATGGATGTAGAGATATGGAAGTGGTTGAGGGAGATGAAGCAACATTAACCTCCTTATACACGGATGTCTGAAATAATAGTATATTTTAGTATATGGATGTGTGAAATATTAGTATATTTTAGTTTTGTTATATATATATATATATATATATATTATTTTTTGAAATTAAAAAAAAAATTATTTTATATATTACTTTTAATTTATTAAATATTTATATCAAAATATAATTTGATATAGATAATTTAATAATAATAATAATTTTAAATAAATATTAATTTTACTTTTAATTTTATTTAAACTAAGTGTTAATTTTGATCGCTTTTAAGGTTTAGGCACTACTATATTGGGTGAAAATTACGATGAAATATTATGATGGTTTAAAATTTCATCGTATTTTTTTTGCCTTTTTTGGACTAAATATACTTTTTTTTTCGTGGTCCAAATGTTGGTTGCTCTAGCGACCAACCTTCCAAGTTGGTCGGTAGAGTGACCAACCCCCAGCTAGTTGCTATAGCAACCAACAATGGCACGTGTGAGAATCAACGGTCATTTACGACAAATCAATCCTATATATATCTCAGTTACGACAAATTTGCTATAGTTGTGACAATCATTTTCTACAGTGGCGAAAATTATTCGGGTGTTCTGATGCAATGGTGTTCTGGTTTTTTATGAAATCTTGATTTAAATTCTCTTTCAAGAAGAGAAACATTGAATTGATCAAACTCTACATAGCTGAGATTTTGAAGGTTAGTACTTCAAATTTTTCTGTGTGATTTAGTAATTTGGTGTTATTGAACTATTTTATGGTTTATTTTCACTCCTTAAATCAAATTTTATGGTTTATTTTAACTCCTTAGAAAGATTTTATGGTTTATCCACTTTTGATAGAGTAAAAGGATTATTGATTCAGCTACAATCACTCTAATTAGATTCAATCACTCTAATTTTGTTCTTATATTTCCTGGAACTTCTTGAATATCTAAGTATCCTTACCTTAGTAAATTTACATTTAGGGTTTCCTCCTTAAGTTGGAAAAGAACCAACTAGAAGTGAAGAGTAATGGCTTTTTTGTTGATATTGGGCATCAATACTCTTGTGTATCCCTAAAGATACCTTAATTTTTATTAGGGACTTAATATTATATAGTGTGATTTTGGTTGATAATAGATCCACCTCCTCTTATTAATGTTTCATGCTTTTAGGATTCATGCTTTGTCCCTTATTTTTTTTGAACATGCTGTATAATTTTCATTACAAATATCTAAATATATACCAAATTATTTGAATAGATTTGTATATTGTACTTATAATGTTTCAATGGATTTGTTGTAATAGGTAATTACAATGTCAACTCCAGACGAGAAAAGAGAGCTTGTTATGTTAAAGCGGCACATGGTGATTCATGTTGATGGGAAATGTTATTGCCCTTGTTGTGAATGTAGGGGTTTTAATGGAAGAAGATTACCTTTAAAAATAGTCGAAAAACATTATAGGGAGAATGGGCACATTGAAGGGGGCAATAAATATCGTCCCATGGTAAGTAATTAGTTATTATATATCTTTAAGGATATTATACATTAATTTTTTTTTTTTAATTTATCTTTCAAAATAATATTTTTGAAATACTCTAACTGTATTTTATTTCTTCCATTGTTTTTATTAAGTAAAAATCATCCTAAGAATGTGATTCCACCTAGCAGGAGACGTTTTTGTAGAGATAATACTGAAGAACAAGCTGAACTTAATTGTGTGGATAATGGTGATCATGTTATTCCTATGGAAAATGATGATATTAATAATATAGTTGATGATGATCGAACAAATAGATTGATCCAAGACATTTATAATGCTCCAATGGATGATGATGTCAACATGGAGGAGGACAATTTGTAGGATGACAATGATGACAGTTATGAGGACAATGATGATGAATATATTTTTGATAAACCTATCCTTGAAAATGCCACTGAATCCCTATATGAAGGCACAAAAAGAAGTGTTCTCTCTGCTGTAATGTTGTTGGTCAACTTGAAGGTATCAAATGGTTTGTCAAACACATGTATGACATAGATCCTAAAGTAAGCAACATAATTTTACAGTTTTATGCAATTTTCAACTTTTATTTTATTTTATTTTCAGTGTCAATTGATGTCTAAATTAAGGATATAATATTTATAATGATTAATATAATTTTCATTATTGATTTTTTTTTTTGTATATTGTTGTTGTAGGGTGATAGGTGAATATTTCTTACCATCACCAAATAATTTACCTCACACATACTGAGAATTATCTGCCATTCTAAAAGAAATTGGAATGCAATATTAGGCTATTGATGCATTCCCCAATGATCACATAATATATTATGGGCAATATGCATCTGAATCGAATTGCCCACAATGTCAAATCAGCAGATATCGAACTAATCAGTTAACAAAAAAGGTGCCTCACAAGGTTCTTCGTTATATTCCCATAATTTCATGCCTGCAACGACTATTTAGATGTCGGAACATAGCAAAGTTTATGGATTACCATGCACAGAATAGAAGTGAAGATAATGTTCTTCGAATGCCTGCAGATGGTTCTTTACATAAAAATATCAAAGAAAGATGGCCAATTTTTAAAGAAGAACCTCGTAATGTTAGGATTTCATTGGAAGCTAATGGTGTAAATCCATTTGGTGAGCTCAGGTCTATCTACTCAGTGTGGCCTGTTTTTGTTATAAACAATAACCTTCCTCCTTGGATGTCAATAAAGAGAGAGCACACAATGTTGGCAATGATTGTTCCAAGTATATTTTTATAACGATATTGTTTTTTTAATGTTTAACATTTCATTTGTCTTGTTTATTGCACAATTTCATATATGTATACAAGGTATAGTAATTATGTGTATTTTTTAACCATTTAGGTAAGTACCAAGTGAAAGATATGAGTGTATATATTGAGCCTCTTGTCGATGAGCTGTTAAAGTTATGGGACGACATCACTATGTACGACATTTCTAAACCAATAGGTCAGAGAGGATTTCAATTCCATGGGATTCTTACATGGAAAATTCACGATGCATCAGGACTAACACATTTTTGTGGTATGTAACACACTATTGCACTTAAATAAGTTAGATGTTGATGATATTATAATTTTTGTTTTTTAAATAATTGCTTGTTATATAACTAATGCTGCATTGATGTGTATCTTCTAGGTTTGCAAACAAAGGGTAAA
>JASDQU010242875.1:315128-330911 GCA_032191745.1 Picea mariana
CAAAGAAGAGATTTGCATTGGGAGCATAATAATAATTCTTCCATTTCATGCAACTCTTCTCGTAGAATGGTATATCACTAGGTCAGGAACAAGGAAGGGTTTATCACAACTTATTGATTCATATTTCCAATTAATCTTTTTTGTTATTTTTCCTACTATGTAAGAGTTGATCGACCCTTCCTTGTATAAATTTTCAATGAAGCCTTCCAAACTCATAAAAGAGGCTTTCACTAGGAAATAATGTGGAAGTGTCACCTTGTACCTTGTACTACATTGTACCTCTCAATTATCCAAACACTCAACCATGTGTATCCATGAGGGTTGCTCCTTGAAAATTGTTAGGAAGGAGTCATCTAGGAAATTTCCACTAACCATCTGCCCTATCTTTGGTTTTGAGAGGTGATTCCCATGAAGTAGTTGATGTTTGACTTTACAACAAAGTATATAGAAAAGGCCCTCTATAGCCAAAAACATATAGGGATGACACCAGAGGGAATCCCTATCAAACTTATTGAAATAGTCCCATTTGTTCATATTTTGTTTTATTAATGAAGAAACAAGCCAATGAATTAGTAAAGTAGGTTTCCACACTAATTTTGAATCTGAGACTAAGTCCTATGACTTTGAGGTTCATTTTGATAAGGAGAAATTTCCTTAACTTCCTTAACCAATTAGGGAGATTAAAATCCTTTCTGTAGGATATGGTCAAGACCTATTTAGCAACAAGCACACTCTTCGAAGTAGGTGTTTGGAAAGCCCTACTCCTTCTATTTATTCTCTTTTCTCGGTGGCCCCCCAATGATTTAGATGGAAGAGTTTAGAAGAGTTATAATCTAGGCCCATTTGAGTGATTTTTAGTTTATCTTTTGTCTATAGTCTTGTCTAGAGTTATAGTGTAGGCCTATATATAATATATTATATATATAATCTATAATATATAATATAAAAAAACAAAAAACAAAAATGAAAATAAAATAGAGTATACAAACAAAACAAAACATATGATTTCAAAACGGAGCCACTATACACTCGTGCACAGAGTCATACACCACCACAGTCCCACAATACACTCGTGCAGAGCTGCAAGAAACCACCACCACAGTCATTTGCTAGGGCATGGTCATACACCACCACAGTCCCACTATACACTCGTGTAGAGCTGCAAGCAACCACCACCATATTCATTTGCTAGGGCATGGTCATACACCACCACAGTCCCACTATACAGTCGCGTGTAGAGCTACAAGAAACCACCACCACTATACACTCATTTGCATGGGAGGAGGCTAGGGCACGAGAGGAGGATAGGGAAGGGGGAGAAGGAGGAGAAGGAGGGAGAGGCGCACTGGAGGAGGGCACGCGGGAGGAGGCTAGGGAAGATGGATTTGCAAAGGAGGGCACACAGATTTGCAGAGGAGGAGGGCACATGGTTTTTCACCGGAGGAGGGAACATGGTCGGAGGAAATGGTTTGACTTATTTCTCCTATCTCTTGAGTGTGCATGATAATTGTTAGATGAAATGATTGATAGAAATTCTTTATAGAATGTTTGATGAAATGCTTGATAGAATGCTTGATGAAATGCTAAGTCATCCTTTTAAAATGCTCCAATTGTAACCTTAGCACTAGGCTTGCCATTGGTTTAAACCTCCTAAGTCGATTCACAAACCCTTAACTATAGAACCTTTTCCATATTCCTCCCCTCTTCATCTATTGGATCTCTCCCTTGTCAAAATTTTTCATTAGATATCCTTCCATCATGTAAAGTCTCCTTTCTACACCATACATTTCTAGAGAAAGGTTTTGTACATTTTTTGATCATGCGTCCATAATAATAACATTAGACACAATGAAATGGGATTTTTCTCTGGTCCAAAAGTTGGGAAAAACTCTTGTCTCCCACCAAAATATCCACAACATATGCCATGTCCTTGGCCATCTCTACCTGAACCAAAACAAAAGTGACCATCTAATAAGGTTTATTTAATAAGGAGAGATCCACCTCTAGAACTCTTCCAATAGAATCACCTGAAGCTTTGATTGCCTTCCTCAACAAGAACTCAATATCCAGTCCCAACAATTTGACCTATATTGGATCTTTTCTATAGGGAATTTATCTAGGCTCAAAATAAATAGACTAAGGAATCAAAGACAATTATTACATTTCCTAAAACCATTGGCCCTTTTATATATTTAAGGCATCCTCTTCACTTATAAAAATAAACCCAATCTGACCCTTAGAAAGAATGTGAAAAATGGGAGCCCATTCTTTCTGTAGCCAAACATCTAAGCTCAAACCATTGAACCTTCTTCTCTAAAACCTCCTAATCAAGGCCTTCCCCATATAGTCCATGACATGATCAACCCTTATGTATTTTCTTAGGGTCATCTTGATTGAAGTTCTTCTCTTCTTGACTACCATATTTTTCAATTTAGATTTTATCCCTCAACAAGATATGATACCCCTTTCTCTTTTGTGATCCTTGCACGTGCTTCTAAATATATCCCATTTCCCACAAAATCAGAACACCAAAAATGTTCAAGAGTGTTCTTCATTTCTTTTAAGCCTCAGATAAGGATAATGTCCTTTTTCCCTTGATAAATTTTAGCACTCACTTCCAATGGAACTAGAAAGGAACTAAATATCCATCCATCAAAGAACTCAAATTTCGCTACACATTTGGAAACCTTAAACTAATATGTCTAAAGGGTAAATCTTGAGGTGGCCAAATAGCCTTTGTTAAATACATATATGAAAGAAAACCATAATCACATGATGATATCAACATCTTCCAGATATATCTTTGCACCTTATGATCATATTTTCCAAAGTAATGCATTGTAATCCAATCACCTTTTTGTTGTATGGTACAATAATGAAACTCAATTCATTGTTCATGCCATGACATAAGCATTATTTTTTATGAAAATAATCTATATGATGCAAGCTTATGATAAGAAAAATATTATAAAATTATAAAAAATCAATGAGATAAAGGTTTTAACAAAGTTAACATATAAATAAATTTTTCCAATCCTATTACATCCTTTAATTGCCTCTACTTGCATTCCTAGTTTTGTTGTTATATTTAAACCTAGCTTCATCATGCGATTTTTTATGACCCCTATTCACTTCTTTGTTAGGGTTTTGCTGCCTCTTTTTTCACAGTTGCACATTCTTGTCTTAGTTTTGGTTTTGATTTTCTTTGTAGAGTATTAGTTGTGATAAACTAAAGAATTATGGCCTCGATATCTCTAGGTGCTCTAAATGATCCTAGGATAGCCACTTTGTTAGCAATAGAGCTTGATATTTGTTAGAAAGCAATTGCAATATATTCATACTTTGGAAAATGCTCAATCTTTGTGGAGACTCAAATATCATATTGACTTCCTCCTCCTCTACAGTGACAAAATTTTCTCCATCCAAAGTTACTGACAAAGGTAAATCAATTCCATGTAAATAAACTCTTCTTTTTTTAGGGAAACCCTCAAGTACCATTAAGTTTACTCCTAGTTAAATGTCATTTCATTCTTCTCCACTCTCTAATAATTTCCCATTTCTCATCCTTCATTCATTGTGGATAAGGTATCTTAAGCTCCAATGAAATGTTTCAATACCCAAAATGAATTCCCTCCATGCTCTTAGATAGTTGAAAATGAAATCCTCTGTTTTATTGGGTTTTCAAGCTCTGTATGTAAAAGTGAGGAGGGTATGAGGAATATAGGAATGCATGTGTATTCCTATAGCCTTGAATCCCCTGTAAAATTTACAACAAGCCTTAAAAAGAATGTGTGAAATTTACAAACCAGATGTCTTGCTTCTCCAAGAAATTGTGTGTGTTGGTTGTAAAGCTGGAGAACTTTTGTCTTCATTTCTAAAAGAATGAAAAAAAAATTTGGTGGATTTTGAAGAACTTTTAGGAGGGTTAGTCTTAAGGTGGAATGTCAATCTAGTTGCAAGGTGAAATAATCCACCCATATGAGCATTTCTAGTAGCCCAGTAGTTCAGATAATACAACTAGCCATGATTAAATATCGAACACTTTCAAAAACATTAATTCAATTCAAATTTAAAAGGAAATTTGTGATTGAGAATTATTTTCTATCTCATCCTTTACATATGGAATTGTATTATCCTTTACATATGGAATTGTATTAAATAGTTGAACTGATTCATCCTTTTACCTTAACAAATAATGTTAGTATCATTTTGACATGTTTCCCATCATATGGAGGAAAAATCATTTTTTTTTTTATGGGTATCAATTTGTAACAATTATGAACACATTGAAGACAGAAAGAACAATATCAGGCATCTTTGTGCCATCTATTTGAAGCTATTGTTGCAAAGACTTATTCTCTTGGTTGTTGGATTTTGTGGTGCTATTTAATGATCTAATACAAATTTAAACAATATATACACAAAACAACCCTCTTGCAACAATTTTATTTGGGTTTCAACTTTTGACAATTCTAATCAATTTGGTGGATTTTAGGTTTTTGTAAAATATGGATGAATTTGAAGGTACCAAAACTTAAAATTATGGTGAAAATGGAACCATGAACAAAATCATTATTGTCACCAAAATTCATTGCATCAGAAACAAGGTTCTTCTACCAGTGGTTCCACCCCACATGTGTAGCATGAATTCAAGAAGGGTAAGGATTGTTTCCTCATATCATGATGTAATATAAACCCACGAAACATGAAACTTCTATAAACCCATGAAACTTTTATAAGGTCTTTTTATACCTTTGTTCTACTCAAATATAGCAATCATTTTCTCTAGTCATCTATATTACAACTACCTTGTTCATCATTTGGTGTATCGAGGGAACCCAATCCTTCTGCATATAAGAGAAATCCTTTTCACCATATAACCTACTAACTAGAATGATGAAATCCCTCATGGGTTCTCATAAATTAGAGGTGGGATACAAATTAGATGGGAAATTCATAATTATTTCTTCTGTTTTCCCAGATAATTTTGGCCCAACACCTACCCAAAATATTGAGTGAAGAAATACTTTTTGTTTTCTCAAAGGTTTGGCTCCAACCCTATATTCAAAAGTCTTACATGTCAAGTTGTATTTTCAATGTTTATCTTTATCTATATTATAATATGAATATCGTTGGCCTAACGTTTCCTTCTCCATCGATGGAGTGTAGGTACAACCAAATATGTATCTATCAGACCTATCATCCAACTCGAGTGATGAAATTTTGAGAGGGACAAGGGAAAACATATCCAACACATGTTACAAGGAGAAATCAACTAGAGGTGAAAAGGTCAGAAGAAAGTTTGGTAGGCGCATGAAATTATTTTTTGATGAAGGAGGATCATGCTCTTATGACGATGAGGGCATGGGTGACATAGGGGTTCCCTTGAGGTAAAAACACCTACTGAAATAGTGGGTACCCAAGGAACTGCCCGAGTTGGACACCGACTTCTATGTTAATGAGAGGATGTATCGCATTGCTCTTTCATCCATCCATGGCCTTGGTTTATTCTCTATGGACAACATTGTTACACCTCAATATTGCTCACTTTGATGAGTGTCGCATGTTCCTTACAACTTTCGCAAGTGTCGCAAGCTGTTCACAAGTGTCACAAACATCGTTCAAGCATACTGCCATAATGACGACACTAAGGAGGAACCTAAGACATCTCATACACTTGATGTGGAGGAGGGAAATGATTGACTGAAGTTAAGGAACTTTTATCACCTGAGAAGAGATCTTGAACAAAAGGTTTAGAGGGTGAGCGCTCCCCTAAATCAACCTTAGGAGCACTGGCGCTCCCCTATAAGGTCTCAGGGAGCATTATAATGCTTGCCTGCCCCTCTGAAGGAGCGTTATCTATATTTGGAGGGCTGGCACCCCCCTTAAGCTTCCTAGGGAGTGCTATAGTGCTCTGATGCCCCTTTTGAGGGAGCGCTATCTAATCTGAGGCAGTAGTTGGCCCGTTGAGAAGAATAAGGGGAGGATCTCTCAAGTTTAGAAGGTAGTTACATTTGAATTCTTGGTTCCATCAGAAGATCCCTGATCCAAGGAGGGAATTCCTCAACTTTTTCTAAAGATAACTCAAGAGGTTAAGCTCCTCTTAACCTATATAAGCAGGCTCTATGGTGGTGAAAATAAGGAGGAATTGCTAGCATGAAACCTATGATCTCATAGGAAATACATAGTCATTCAAAGGAGAGTGATCAGCGAAGCTGCCATCATCCAGGTTGTGGATCTTTCGAGCAAGGGTTAGATGAAGGGGACCTGACGAAGCTGTCGCATTCACATCTACGATTGTAAGTACTGCTATCGTTACTCTCATTAATATGACACTCTTGGCCTATTTCTTTCTAGTTTGTGTCTGATATTACATGAACCTATCATTGATAGATAGATCTATTTTCAAGCTAACATCAATAGTGTAGGAAGCAGTTGTACTTTGTTTGTCTACAGGAATCAGCAAGGAGTGAGAGTTTGGAGCTCGATTTGGAGCGTGCAGGGACAAACATCGATAAAAAGGTATTTTTGTTCTCCTTCCTTCTCATGTGCTAGTTTGTATGGATTTGAAAGGAAGTCAGTGTCCACATTAAGCACTTTCTGTCTTAGAGTAGGGTATATCTCTTTGAGGCAATCTACCTATCCGCAGGGAGATTTTCCTACAACAGAAACTGGCAACTCCGCTGGGGAGCCTCAAATCGAAACCTCTTGTTTTGATTTCTCCTCATAGACATTATTTTCCCCTTGATCATTTCAGAACTGGTTCACTCCTCTTTTGATTGGTTTCATCAGCTGATTGGCTCTCTACCCCATCACACTCAGCCTAATTGTCGAAATTGAACTGCAATTTTTGAATTTTTGACACTTTTAAGAGATTTTTGAACCTGGCGCCCCTGTCCCTGTGTTAACAGAGCACCGACACTCCCTGAGTGCCTTACACAGAGTGCTATAATTCTCCTTGTCCTTGACAACAGAGCGCCAACCCTCCTTTGGCCAATAAACCTTCCAAAATTGTTTTTTCAGGGTTGTACCTCTGTGTTTCTCTTGCTGGGTCACCTTGTGAGTCAATCCTTCTTCCTTTCTAGCTTTGACTTCTGTCTTCTTTGAAGAAAAAACATCTTGCTGTTTGGATTTTGTAGCCTTCTTCACTATTGTTGTTCAGTTTTTTCTGTCATTTGGAGTCTGAAACCCATACATCGTCTTTTTCTCTTTTTCGACTGAGAAAAAAACTCTAGTGAAGGTCATCAAAGGCCTACAGATCTTTTCATTTGGTTTTGTTCAAGATCACTATTCTTCGACATTTCTTTTGGTGTGAAGTTTGATTTCTCTTTGATTATTTCTTTTCTTTCACTTCTTGTTTTGATCACAATGAGAGGGTGTATTGTTTGTATGATTCTTGCTTGTGTTGATCTGATTTTCATTCATCCAAGAAGACAATTAGCAAGACAAGCATTGTTTTGAATTAATCATTATTCATATGCAATTAATAAAAGGCATCTTCATGATTGATTGTGCATATTAGAAGGTATCTCAAAAGTTTTAGCATCACATCAGGATTTGATTGAGGAAAATTTGTTTGAGGACATTCCTTAGTTGTGGGTTTTAGTGAAAAGAACTCTCTCTCTCTCCCTTAGATAGATGTTCATCGAAAAGAAATGAATGCTTATCATCCTTGATGCATTTTTTGGGACTGAGTCATAATTCCATTCGTTTCACTTCCATGAACCTCCTTTTGAGTAAAGAACAACTATAAAATGAACGTTAATTAAAAATTATCTAGAAAATTTTCTTTTCTAGGATCCTCCACCAATAGTAGATTAGGCTTAGTACTTTGGATTATCCTGTGAGCATAACTCTCCAAAGTTTCCAAAACAAGCATTAGCATCCTGAGTTAGGGAGAGTCAAATCCAATTATCATATAAGTCTGCCTGGGATCCCCCTCTCACACATGGGTTACGCACGAGGTCGCATTCGGGTGAGCTATGTGGACTAACCCTTTGTGGTTTAGCTGATTGTGGTGGTCATATCGTATTATGGGGATCACTTAAAGGTAAATCCACAATTGTTGTGTGGAAGCCTTTTAGTTGATTTCGAGGTCGATACCCTGCCCATATGTTCGGATTGGACTATCGACTGTTCCCGCCCAGGGGCTGACTGCGAATTGGTAACCTTAGTGGCCATAATCTGTAGGGTCTTACACAAGGTGATGGTGAAGGGAAGTCTCACTGTACCTAGAGAAGACATTGGTCAAACTCACTCGGGATCCTTGGAGGGTAAATCCACAATTACTGCGTGGAAGCTTGCACCAAGGTGTAAGTCCGTTAAGCAGGTCGCCATTGTAACTGTTCCACCCTATCCCTGCCCCTTCTGGACTTGATCACACGACATTGGATTTCATCACCAACTAGTGCAGTCATTGAGAGAAGGTCCTGTTTGCTTGGTTGTGATTCTTAGATTCCATTAGCGTATGTTGTTTCTTTTCAGTAGTTGGCCATAGATCTCTTTCACCGACTCTTTTTCGCCAACATCGACCCTCCATGCCGTTCGTGGAGGCTACAGGGACTTCCTCCAGAAAATATGGAAGGAAACACCCCTTTACCCCCTCATTCTATGGAAGAATCTCCTCAACAGAGCGAGGTTCAAGACACTACAACTTTCTAGGAAGAAGTTCCCACTCGTTTAGAGAATTTTCGGATTGTTTCAGAGTCTCCAGAAGCTTTCCGCATTCTAGAGGGATATGAACGATGTGTCCTCCAACTCAATTCTGCTGGTGAATTTGTCGTCGTCAATCCTTCTGACATCCCGACTGGGTCTCATCAAAACCCTTTAGCCGATGACCCTTTTTGGACCGCAAACATTGTTCGAAGTCCGCCGTGCATGGTGCGATATCTTTATGGAACAGGGATGGGCGCTGACGCACCCATTTCCTACACCATACCCCTAAACCATTTTACCGGTACCACCACCTTTACAGCCACACCGCCCATTGGTCCGAACATACCGCCGATTGGCCCAAGGTCTACTCTTCCCCTCCAGATGGCCCATTCTACAATGGTCCCTCACATTCCGACTATTCTCGCCGGTAATGCGGTGGTTAACCAAGATGCGATTGGCACACCTGTAACACCAAGACCTACACTCCCTTTTGGGTTCAGAGCACTGAATACTCCCACTGCCACTACTACCCAAACCACTACTACCCAAGTTATGCCGGGAAGTTCCATACATATCCAACAACCCGGAGGGACTAGTCTTGGTGGTCCTAATCCACTTGGCGACACCAGTCAGTCATTTACGTCTGGTTCTCAAATTTTGGGAACTCTCCCTCAAGTCAGGGGGCATCCTCCCATCGTAGGAAAAATTCCATTCGAGGGGCACCCTCATGCTAGGGGGAAACCTCAACCCGGAGGCTACCGTCAACCACATGGACAAAATGTGTCTGCCACGCCCAATCTGTGGAACATCCCTTTTCCAGGAAACCCACAGTTCTCGGCAGGACACAATTTTCAAACTCCGCAACAACCCCCTTATGGACAAATGCCAAACCCAACCTATAATCCTCAAAACGAATCCAGTTATCCTCCACTCACACATGCTTCCCAAAACACCTCAAATCCTGTGTACCCTGGTCAACACCAACCTCATACAAGAGGGCCCACTAGTTACAATTATCCACATAACCTAGTGATTGGCCCTACTGGTGTCCCCATGCCGCACCAGCATTACCCACAGATTAACCGAAAACTACCTTTTCTGGCTACCCTGGACCTTCTAGACTTGTCTCGGTTAACGAATGATCCTATTTATCATTCCCCGGTTTAGCCAAATATTCCAGCTAAACTTCCTTCTGATATCCCGAAATTCGACGGAAAGTCCGGAGAAGGCCCAAACAACCATGTGATGACTTTCCATTTGTGTTGTTCATCCAACTCCCTCATGGATGATTCTATACGTTTGCGACTTTTCCAACGAACGCTTATGGGTTCTGCAGTGAAATGGTACATCAAATTACCACACGCATCCTTTCACAATTTCAACTCTCTCGCCATGTCCTTCCTCACACACTTCCAACTACCCATTCGATATGAGACGGGTACTGAACTATTAACCTCCCTTCGTCAGACAACGTCCGTACATATCTCTGATCATATTCATGAATGGAGATGATGATGAAGGCTAATCAAAGTGGTCATTCCTGACCAATTGTTAGTGAAATGGTTCGCTAAATCATTGTTACCCTAGATTGCTTGTGATGTTGCCATGGGTGGTGTAGTCACCAAGGAAGAAGCCATTGCTCGAGATCAGTACTTAGACTTAGTGTATTCACAATCCGGTACTCTGTATGAGTTGATACCGAATGCTACCCATGCCACTAACGATCCATCCAAACCAACATCTGCTTCCCACGCTGATGGAGTTATTGGCTCCGTCAAAACCCAATCTACTACCTAGTCGACTGGAATGATTTAGCGGCCCGCTTCGACGGCTGCTCCCAGCCCAACTGCACCCTCTTCTACCCCCCCACAAACTCATGTCTCTAAGGTGAATGTGGTCCAATCAACCCTTTCACAACAATCTGGGGGCAAGAAGAAAGTGAGAAATAAACCAAAGAGGAACAATAACAACGAACAACCAAAAAATCAACCGCAAACCCCTGCTGTCGGAAAACACCCACAATGAAAACCAAAATTTCTATGTCTCATTTGTGGTGATGATCACTACAGCTGAGATTGTCCACATCGCGATGAAGTGGCCAAGATTTTCAAGGGAAATTCACAACTCGTTGTGCTTACTCAGTCTTTTCCGCAGCAGCAATCTTTGGTTGCTCAAACCCCCACCACAGGGGGCAGTTCCAACCCGCCCCATGATGAAGCCTCAACAAGTTCCCACATTTACATGTTCAACGGGGTTAATCTGACCACTCACTCTGCGATGTATGACACACCAGTTAAACCTGATAAACCAAAGACTACTAATGGTTCCGCACCGGAGCCATTACCATCTTCCGTTAATCCTCCCTATGCTAGCCCTCCATTTGGGCTGCTTCAGATTGAGAAACCTTCATTTGACTCTATCTTATGCCCTCCTAAGAGCACCATCCAAAAATCTACCTTCAATCCTAATTCACGGGTTGCCGAAAACTACAACATTGTAGAAGATTTGGCCCAAGCACCGTGTGCTATGTCCGCCTTGGAAGTTCTCCAACACTGTCCCAGCCAACGTAGAATGCTCTTAGCTGCTATCAGTGCTTTTGATCCCAAGTCATCAAATAACCTCATGTTTAATCTGGATGACCATCAACCATGACTCTCCCACTAGTTAGCTTTCCAAATCGATGTTGTTGTTCACAATCAAAAAATCCACTGAACTATCCTGGATGAGGAAGCCTCTACTTGTGTCATGTCCTTAGCTTGTTGGAAGGGTTTAAAATCGCCTGCCCTTAACAAATCCACTACGATGTTATGTGTTTTCGATGGACAAGGTTTTAATCCTCACGGATTATTACAATCCCTAGCCATTTAGTTGGGCGGTAAAACTGTTACCGTTGATGTTGAGGTGGTCAATGCTCCCCTCGATTACAACCTACTACTCAAAAGAACTTGGTTCTACGCTATTACTGTTGTCTCTTCGTCAGTGTTTCGATGTGTACAATTTTCCCATCAAGGCAAAATTGTCACTATCGATCAGCTTGATTTATGTACACCCGACGCTTGCATCCCTGCTACCAACAACATTCCCTTTTTGGGAGACCACCCAGTTACGTATGAAAGCGTTGGTGTTGGCTTACTGAAATATTCTATCCTTATGGGTACTTTCCCTACACCACTTCCACCTACCGTGCATTATATTTCCGCCATCAATATGATCTCAACTATGCCTTATCAATCCTTGGAATCATCTGACCCTTGGATTGTACCTAGTCCCCTAGAATTCGATGTGCTCAGTGACACTATGCCACTTAGCCCAGCCAAGGCTGCATACGTAGATGTTCAATATACCTCTCCCTCTTTGAACAATTCACATTTATTGGCACCAGATGCATACTCGGTGCCCTCATGGTAGGATTTTCTGTCGTCCGCCGTTGATTACATTTCCCAAATTTTTCCTTTTGACGAATCTATTATGGAAATGCTTAGCATTGACAACCTGCCTTGGGATGATAACCATCATCGGTCCTCTTTTCTTCCTTTGGAAGAAATTCATCAAGACATACGTTCTATATTCCCTCCTGATGTCACCGATGCTCCACAATCTCCTATCCTCACACAAGATACTCTCTCTGAGGGGAACATGGGTAACATATCTACCATGATTGTTATTGATATTTCGATCAAAGAAGGTGTCGTAGAAAACATTTACCTTGGTGCTAATTGCACACCTGAGGAAGTGGCCTCTTACACCACTTTGTTTAAAGAATTCTATGATGTCTTCACTTGGAGCTACGAGGAAATGCTAGGGATCAACCCTTCAATCATCGTACATGAAATCAAAACCTACCGTGATGCGAAACCTATTCGACAAAAACTTTGCTCGATTCATCGCAAGAAAATCGCAGCTATAAAGGCAGAAGTTAAAAAAATTCTCAAATCTGGCTTTATCTACCCCGTCCCTTTGACAGAATGGGTCTCCAACATTGTTCTGGTTGCCAAAAAACAAGGGACCATCTGTGTTTGTGTTGACTATCGATATCTCAACAAAGCTTGTCCCAAGGACAACTACCCTACGCCCTTCATCGATCAAATCATCGATAATTGCATAGGGAGCGTAATCTTATCTTTCATGGATGGATTTTCTGGGTATAACCAGATTGAAATCTTACCTACTGATCAACATAGGACAACGTTTATCTTCCCTTGGGGAACTTTTGCCTATCGCAAGTTACCATTCGGCCTAAAAAATGTTGGTGCCACTTTCCAGCGGGCCATGTCGTATGCTTTCCACGATATCAAGCATACCGCGGAGCCCTACCTCGATGATTTACCCACCCATTCATCCAATTGATCTGATCACACCGATCACTTGCGGGCAATTTTTCTTCGATGTCGGTTCTACCACATTCACTTGAACCCACACAAGTGCATTTTCGCTGTCAAATCTGGTCGACTCCTCGGTTTCATTACCTCCAAAGATGGGATCAGGGTGGATCACTTAAAGATTAGGGCCATTCTAGCCTTACCCCCACCTACCAATTCAACCCAACTGCAAAGGTTGCAAGGCAAAGCAAACCTCCTTTGTCGTTCTATCTGCAACTATGCCAAGATAACTAAAGGATTTATGTGGTTATTGCAGAAAAACACCCCTTTCATCTGGGATGATACTGCCCAACGATCATTCGATGCTCTCAAGCATGCCTTGACCCACACTCCCTTGTTACACCCTCCGGAGTATACAAGGGACTATATCCTTTACTTGGCCACCTCCACTTCCACTATTGCGATGGTGTTAGTTCAAGAGGACCCCAACGGTGAAGAACATGTGATTTACTACCTGAGAAAAATTCTATCTGGACCCAAGCTCCGATATTCACATGTCTAGGAACTGGCTCTGGCAGCCGTCATCGCTGTCTAGAGATTCTGCCATGACATCTTATTATGTACCACCACATTGATCGTAGACTCCAACCCCATGTACCACGTCTTGACACGTCAATTACTTGGGGGAAAATATTTAAAATGGATCATTATTCTTCAAGAATTCGATCTTGAGTTTACGAAGGCCAAAGCCAAAAAATCCCTGGTGTTTGCAGTGCTTATCTGTGCTCTCCCTTGTTCTGATGAAAACATTGAACCTAAAGATTCTCTCCCCGATGAATCTCTCTTCCTCATCAGCACCTCTGATCCCTGGTATGGAGACATTCTCCTCTACCTTCAAACCCATTGTTTTCAGCCCAGCATTTCTCGCGAAGAGTGTCGACGTATTCATCACCACTCTTGTCGTTATCTCATCATTGGAGACACCTTGTATCGCCATGGTAGTGACACCATCCTTCGGCGATGTCTGATTTAGGAGAAGGATGAATGCATTTTAAATGATTGTCACCTTGGTGCCTGTGGCGGTCACCTCTCCGGGATGGCCACAACCCAAAAAATCCTACATGTCGGCTACTTTTGGCCCTCAATTTTCAAAGATTGCATCGAGGCCATCAAAAAATGCCCACCCTGCCAACTCTTTAACAAGAAGGCACACACCCACCCTATTGTGTTGCATCGCATTATCGCCATCGACCCCTTTGCCAAGTGGGGTATCGATTTCATGCAGTGTAAGCCTACCTCAGCCGGGGGGCACGGTTACATCATCGTCGTCATCGACTACTTCACTAAATGGGCTGAGGCTATTCCTACCTTCCTGAACGATGGTCGTACTGTAGCTTTGTTTCTTTTAAACCATATCATAACTTGTTTTGGTGTACCACGTGCCATTGTCACTGATCATGGTGCACACTTCAAGAACTAGATGATGAGCGAGTTACATGTCAAATTGGGATTTCGCCATGAAAACTCATCCCCTTACTACCCTCAGGCCAACAGACAAGTTGAAGCCATCAAAAAAGTCCTGATAACCATGATCCAATGCATGGTAGGGGCAAACAAGACATCATGGCATTTACAAATTTTCTCTGCACTCTGGGCTTATTGCACCTCTGTGAAAACCTCAACTGGATTCACTCCTTTCTAGTTGGTATATGGTATAGAAATTGTCCTACCAATTGAGTGTGAGATTCCATCACTCAAACTGAAAGTAGAACTCCTGCCCCATACTTCTGCTGAAGAAGAACGATTCTTGTATCTATCCAAGCTAGACGAAACACGTCATGATGCTGCTCTCGCTAATGAGACACATCAGAAACAAATTAAGAGTCAATACGACAAATCCGTCCACCCTCGAACTTTTGCAGAAGGAGACTTAGTCCTCATTTACGACCAAGCTCACGACAAATTGGGGACAGGAAAGTTAGAACCTCTGTGGCATGGTCCTTACATCGTGAAGTGTGTTCTACATAGAGGTGCCTATGAATTAGTTGATCATGATGGAATTTCCCTGGGAGAGCCCCAAAACAGGATTTACCTTAAAAAGTACTATGCCTAGATCACCTAGCATCTGTACTTTGTACATTATTGTATTTTAGTTTGGTGTGTCTATTTCTTTCACGTGCTCGAGTCTTTACTGTTGCCACTCATGACTGTGATGTTTTTTTCATGCATAGATGATGTCTTCCTTTCCTATATTTTTTGGGTACGCAGATGGTGCTAGTAGACATACCCGGAACATTGCTTTGGCAGCATGGGTTATCTACCAATTTGATGAGGTGGTGAGTTCAGGAGGTATCTTCTTAGGACCAGCAACCAACAACATGGCAGAATATCATGCTGTCATCAGACTGTTGACCCAAGCCTCCTCCCTAGGTATCTCTCATATCATTGTGTACTTAGACTCCCAACTCGTGGTTTATCAACTCAACCGTATCTACGCTATCCGTAGTCCTATCCCGCTACGTCTCCACCTACAAGTTCGCCGCCTTGAACGAATGTTCAATTACATTGAATATAGACACATTCCAAGAGAACTTAATAGTTTTTTGGATTCGTTAGCAAATTACATCATGGATCGATATCTCGCCCACATATAAGATTTAAGGAAAGAAAAATTGTACATTACATGTAAATTAAAACACATCACAAACATCATCATGTACAAATCATTGGCACTATAGAAAACTCGAAATTGTATATATATATATATATATATATATATATATATATATATATATATATATATATATAT
>JASDQU010242875.1:338597-351817 GCA_032191745.1 Picea mariana
CACCATTTCCAAGAGAATAAAGCAATAAATCATCATAACTATAGCTAGAAGTGTAATGATAGGGACCCAAATTTGGAAACTCCTGAAACGTTGATACCTAGTGTTTGATATGTAAATTCAACCTCTCCTTATTTTGAAAGTATGATATTTATCACACAAGGTGTTATCAGACTAATTGGTAGGTGCAGACACTAATAGTTCTCCCTAGATCCACCTGGATCTAGAACAAAACAAGACAGGACATGACTCTTTCCATAAGTTTTGACCATTGAATTAGCTAGTAGGAATAGACAAGTACATACCTTTATATTGCTTCCTATGTTCTCTGTTTCTCCCACCTCGCTCTAGTGCTCTCGTGAGTTCAAGTCCAAGACAACACAAACCAACCAAAGTAAAGATAGCAAAATATATTCAACAGTCAACTTATGTGTATGATCAAGGAATTACATAATAAAGTGAGAATAGCTTTAAGGGAAAGGGACATGCCACTGTATCATATTGATTGAAAGTAAAGATTACAACCTGATCACCTTGATTTCGCAAGCTTTATTTCGATGGCTCTTAGCTCCAACACACACACTTGATCAATCCTTGTATGAAGAAGATCAGATCCTCTTGATAGACTTGCTAGAGTCTCCAAGCTACTGTTCAGGCTAAGTCCTTCACACAATTCTTTCACCAATTCTCCAATGAATCTTGCTTAACCTTTTCCATGAGAATTCCCTCAATATATAGGAGAGAATGAGATAGTTACTTGGATAAGAATTATCCCACAATATCAAGGAATCCAGTACAAGGATAACCATTCGAATGTTAACCCATTCTTCTAGAAGATTCCCTTCTAGAAACATCGAGAATTCATCTTTTTCCATGCTTTAGGAAGACTTCGCACCCTGGATATTCAACACAGTGCGAGAAGTTCGCACCCTGGCTTAAAGAAGCCTACGAGAATGGGTCATTCTCGCACCCAAATATATTAGCAGCCTGCGAACCTTCTTCAAAAGTGAGTTTTCTGGGAAGAGATGAAAGTAACTTTTCTCAGGAGAAAGTTCTTATGAAGAGCCTGAGTACACCATCATCAATACATCATCATGATGACCAAAATCATGGGTAATAAAATTCCCCCAAAAGTATGAGGTTGGAATCAGTGACAGCCGAAAGACTTTGTAAGCTGTATGTGTGTGTCGGAAACCAGGAGCACACCTAATCAGAAACCTGCGAACAACGGAGCATCTGCAGAATATCATATATATTAATTTTGAGGTAGGCATTCCCATACTCAGATCATAGACTGATGACATTGTAGACATGGGTCATGGCCACCAATCATACACTGTGGATCCATGCCGTCAANTTACATGTGTCGAAGTCGAACATGGCAGAAACCACTTGATTACTGGTCAATTGATGAAACCGTTAACAAGTGCGAGGGAAATCACCATTGATGTCAATGACTCCCAAGGTGCTCTAGTACAATCCATCGAGTGTGAATGAATGAGTTGAAGTCGAACATCCGATGGAATCTTTCGATCAGGGGTCAATGATGGAAACCCACAGTTGAAAGTGAGGAAACCTACCATTGAGGCATGCAAGCTCCAGGGTACCAAAGAATTTCTAAGTCTTGATTCCAGATAATGAGTTGAAGTCAACATAACAAAACTTCTCACAGGAGGGCCTTGATGTATCCCCCATCAATGACACGAAATGAGTAACAAATTTTGAAGGTGAAACAAAGTTTGATGTAAATTGAACTGGACACAGGGGAGGCCGACACAGAGAGAATGGACAACTACAGATGGTCGACTCAATAGAGGTTTCATATGGAATTCTCTTGAACATATGAATGACATGACCAATGATTTGGTAGTATTGACTCAAAGACGACACAGGGAATGACCTGGTAGCAAATTGAATGAGAGACAAATGGATTTCCCAAACCGGCTCCAAATATAATGAATAGGGGGTGTCATGTTCAAGAGTGACACTTACTGCCAATCAATATGAATATGAAAACATATCCCTTTCCCAAATTCCCCCCCATCATTTCTGGCAAGTACCTCTTAATTTTTACGCAAGATTTAGGAGGATAACATATGCTTGTTGATATAAGCTTATCCTTCAGATAAGTCCTTCGGAGTATGTTTAACGAACCGTAAGAAGGAGTGGTTCGGTCCCATTACAGGTCTGTCGATGTTTGTTTAACGAGTCCAAAGATAGAAAACTCGAAGGTTTTTCATGATTATAGATTCTGGAAAAACACTTAAAAGAGAACTCTTTCAGTTCCTTTTTCGTAAAATAGTCTGGATGAGACCGAAAAAGAGATAAATTATCGCTCACCAGATGCTTACTTTACATACTTTATCGAGTGTGAAAATAGAAAGGTCACTCGACTATCTTTTCATGTTTAGAGAGTATCAAAAGAGATTAAAGAGGACTCTAGGGGGGTTCCTTTTTTGTATAACCTTGTTGAGCCCGAAAAAGTGATAAAAGTATGCTCAATCGCGTTCTCATGTATTTTCGAGTGCAAGAACGGACAAAGACCATGCTCGAGGTTTTATAGAAAAACCATAAAAAACAATCAAAAACACGTGATGACAAAGAAAAACATGTTTTCATCCCTGTATTTGACCATCAAATTTGTTACGCCTGCAAAAGTTACACTCAATAAGGCATTAGGGATTAGGGTTTAATAAATAAATAATTATAAAAAACCAAATGACATAGTAAAAGTAAATAAAAAGGAGTACAAACTCTTTTTACCATATCATTTTTACTTTTCCACTATTTGAGCTCAAAAACCCCTCTTTTACCCTCAAAGTTCGGCATTAGGTCGCGTGAGTTACGAGCGTCCATTCGTCGAGTCGTCAGCAACAGTGAGGTAGGGTCTTTGTCCTATACTCTTTCATGGTTTAATTTTGCATTTTCATTGGTTAAAAATTCATTTTTAAGTTGATTTTATGAGCCCTACTTGCGCTCAACCATTCTTGCAGGTGGGCTACATGGGACCTGCGAGAATGGGTGATTCTCGTAGGTGAGCCCATAGCAGCCTGCGAGGTTCTCACACTGTGCCCAAAGGGCACCTACAAGAACCACAAAGCACAAAAGTTTTTTAAATTTTACTCAATGAAAAAATAACCAATTAATGAATAAAGTTGCTAATCTTCTCTTTGTGCTTCCTATGTAGGTAACTGGCCATCAAAATGGTTCTTGAATGGCGCGAAAGGGAGCATGAAGAAGACAATGCAATTGTCGGAAATCATCCACCTACTATTTCTACTTTGAGAAACTGTGGCCTCCTGAAGTACTTTCGTATCCTAGGCATGAGGACCCAAGTCAGGTTATTAGAGTACCTTGTGCGTATGTGGGATCCTGATCAGTAGGTATTTCATGTGGGGGTCCACACACTGTCCTTAGATATTGAGGAAATTCACTTTTTGACTGGACTATCACGGCATGGGCACTACATGAGCCTGACTAGTAGTAGAGGTTGTGGGCTGCCCATGAGTGAGTATTGTCGTTTACACTGTGTTCCCGAGGCAGAGAGAAAGAAAGTAAAAGTAGCTATTTGGGGGGTACAAGATTTGACCCTCCATACTATCCTATTCATTATAGCTCGGATGGTTGGGAGTTCTGCTCCTCACATGACGTTACGGAGTTGCTTCCAGTATGCTATTGAGTGTACTGAACCTTGGGTTTTCAACTGGGCAGATGCAATGCTTCGTAGCATAAAAAGACAGTTGACCAAATGCAGACGAGGAAACCTGAAGCAATTCGGGTACGGATCTTTGTTAGTGTCCTTCTTCATTGAGAGGGTTCCATTACTAAGGTTTCAGGTGGAGTGGAATTTACCGGCTCCCAGGGATCCAAGAATGTTGAAATGGTGTCAGCTCATGGCCCGACACGTAGTTGGACCGATCATCAAGTATGATGATACCTTCTTTGACTGGCTTCAACCACAGATGTTGATGGTTGATGACTATGCTTATGCCGGATTGGATTTCTGAGGAGATCCAGACTTAGTACTGCCAGAGGATGCTCAGTGGGGGGAACTTGGTAAGAAGTACACACATTTTTTCTTTTTAAATGTTTTTGTGAATTTTTATCATATTCAAATGTTTTTGTTTTATAAGTTCATCCAAAGAATAAATACAAAATCGTTGTTGATGACACAGATGTTGGACCTTACCGACCTCCTGGTACCTCTCCCATTCAGTGGCGAGGAGAGGTAGCGGTAGCGCCACAATATGCTGAGGATTATCAAGTGGTGGAACAAAATCTAGAGGGCCTAACTGCAGATATTCCAGACATGCCTCTTGAAGAGGTTCCACAACGCGATCAGTGTCATACTGTAGGAGTGTCAGGGTCCATGAGTCGACTTCTCTGTAGGGTTTCTCGGGCAGTCATGTGTTATAGTGAACGTCATCCATGACGTTACTTTGTAGAAGCTATGAGCTTCAAATTTTGAAATTTTGGTCTTCAGACAAACTTTTTGTAAAAAACTTTTTTGATCGTTATATATACAGACGGATTCTACCAGTTTATCATGTATTGTGTGAATTGATCTGATTGATTTATAAATGATCCAAATGTCTATCTAATACATAGTTAGCCAATGCATTTGTTAATGTATTTAGACATCTAGGAATATGTTGATATTCAATGTAATCAAAATAATGTTCCAAGAGGCAAATTCGCAAATACACCCATAACAAAGTAGGACTTCAAATAGTATAGACATTACTTAACTGTATTACTACAAGATATGAATCAAGTCACACAACCAAATGACAAATTCCAAGCGAGATAGCATCAACCAATAATTCAATAATGACGCTATACTCTGCAATGTTGTTGGTCGCACAGCCCAGACACACACCTCGTAAGGAGACAAGTTCGTTTGTAGGGGTGTAAATTGTCCATGCAGTGGAAGCAAGGTTCTGAGTACTACGACTAGCGCCATCAGCGAAGCCAACATAGGGTAGCGAAGACTCCGACATCTGGAAATCAAACACAATGTCACATAGGGGTAGAGAGTAGATAACGACAAAAGCAAGCTATAGTAACACACAAGAATTATGATACAATAAAAATACAAGTACTTGTGCACAGATGATTTTATGCATAGTACTTCTTCAAGTACAACCCATTCTTGGGTTCACTCAAAGGGATACCATCGTAATATACTAACTCATAAGCTCCTTTTTCCAAAACTCGTCGAATGATATAAAGACCTCGCCACATGGCTTCAAATTTTCCAGCTCCTAGCATATCTCGATCTTGATCATAGAGAAGAACAAGATCACCTTAGGAGAAAATGTGAGGCTTGACATGTTTGTCGTATTGGGCCTTGACACACTTTTTCTGAGCTTCTATGACTAGGGTAGCGTCGCGTCAAGTTTTGTCTAATCGCATAAGATATAATATACGTTCTTCCTCAGCAGAAGTGTTGGGTAGGAGTTCAAAAACTAGTTTTAAAGAGGGTATCTCGCATTCAATCAAGAGAATGGCTTCTACACCATAGACTAACCGAAAAGGTGTAAACCCAGTAGCGAACTTGATAGATGTCTAGTACGCCCACAATGACGAAAAAAACATTATGTGACAACTTGTTTTATGAATCCCTATCATTCGTTGGAGCATAGTTATGAGAAATTTGTTAATTGTTTCAACTTGGCCGTTGGCTTGTGGGTAATAGGGCCTTGATTTATCATGGCGAAGACCCAACTTTTCAGTAAGTTCAGACATCATAAAATTATTGAAGTGGCTATGGTGATCGGTCACGATAGCTTGGGGAACACCAAAACGAGCTACGACGTGATTAAAAATGAATAAAGTTGTGGTCTTTCCAGTGTTGTCAAATGTCGGCATCGCCTTAGCCCATTTTGTAAAGTAATGGACGACTACAATGATGTAACCATGCCCCCCGGCCGAGTGAGGGTGACATGTCATGAAATCGATGCCCCATTTAACAAAGGGACCAACTAAGACCATGGGGTGAAGAGGAGCGGGATGTGACCATATCTTCTGATTATAGGTCTGGCAAGCATGGCATTTCTAAACAGCGATGATGCAGTTGTTAAACAAAGAAGGCCAAAAATACCCTGCGTGTAAGATCTTCTGGGCAGTAGCATACCCAGACATATGACCACCACATGCTCTAGAATGACAGTCATTCACAGCTTTCTCAGCTTCGTTGAACGTTAGGAAACGTTGAAAAATAGAGTCAATCCCCGGACGATAAAGAGCATCTCTGAGGATAATGTATTGACGAGCTTGATAGCGTATGCGACGTCGGTCAGTACTAGACAAAGTTGGCTGGAAAGTCTGGTTTTGGAGATATATAATGATATCCCCATACCAAACATCATCAGTGCTAATAAAGAAAAGAGATTCATCAGGTAATGAATTAGCTGCTACATTTTCCATTGCAGAATGGGGAAAATCGCATATCAAATCAGCAAAAACTAAGGACTTCTTAGACTTGGTGTGTTCGAATTCCATGTCAAACTCTTGGAGTATCACAATTCATTTGGAGTATTTTCCCCCTAGCAATTGACGTGTAAGAATGTGTTGCATAGGGTTGCAATGAGAAATCATTGTAGTCTTGCGTGAGAGGATATAGTGTCAGAAGCATTGGACGACTTGAACGACAGCCAAGGCCAGTTTCTCGACATGTAAATACTTGATTTCAGTAGGCATTAAACTTCGACTCTATTGGGAAATAACATGTTCATCGTTAGCATCATCCTCTTGAATGAGAACCATACCAATAGTGTACTTCAAGGCAACAAGATAAAGGAAATAATCGCGACTGTAATCGGGGGGAAAAAGAAGAAGAGCATGTGTTAGGGACAATTTCAAAGCCTCAAAAGTGTTGTTGGCGATGGTATCCCAGACAAACTCTGAATCCTTCTTTAATAGCCGCGTAAATCCATGAGTTATCTCGACTTAATTGGGGATAAAATGACGAAGAAAGTTTGCTTTCCCCTGCAAACTTTTTAACTAGCGAAGTGTAGAAGGAGGAGGGAGATTAAGGATCCCCTCAACCTTTAAAGGATCCACCCGGATCCCTTGACGCGAAATGATAAAACCTAGAAGACGGTTGGATTCCACATAGAAAACACACTTATGAGGATTCAAATGTATACGGTAGAACCGACAGCGAATGAAAATGGCTCGTAGGTGGGTTGGGTGATTGACTCTGCGCATTGAATGAGCGGGTAAATTGTCCAAATAGGGTTGAATGATGTGCTTGATATCATGGAAAGCATAAGACATAGTGTGTTGAAAAGTTGCGCCAGCATTCTTGAGACCGAAAGGATGTTTCTGATAGGCAAAAGTACCCCAAGGAAAAATAAAATAAGTCTTATGTTGATCCTCGGGAACAATGTTGATTTGATTATATCCAGAGAAACCATCCATGAGAGAGAAGATTTCACTTCCGGCACAGTCATCGACAATCTGATCGACCAAAGGAGTAGGAAATTTATATTTTGGACAAACTTTGTTGATATCCCTATAATCAACACATACACGAATGGTGCCTTGTTTCTTGTCAATCGGGACAAGAATGGAAACCCAGTTTGTGAGAGCCACCGGATAAATAAATCTGGCTTTCAGAAGTTTCTTGACTTTGAGATTTATAGCAGCCGCTTTATGTGAATGAACTGGATGAAGGCATTGCTGAACGGGTTTAGCATCGGGGTATGTCTTGATCTCATGTATCACAATTTCATGGTCGATACTCGACATTTCTTCGTAGCTCCAGGCGAAGATGTCACGAAAATGTTTGAAAAGGGATGTATAGGTGACTATTTCGTCAAGAGAACACGAAGCTCCAATATGGACATTTTCGACGATTCCAGGTTTGACAGATATGTCAATGGGAATAATGGGCAAGATATTGCTTAAGTTCCCTTCGGAAAACACATCGCGTGCAGACTTGGGAACGGTCGAGATGACGACAACGGTCGATGGGGTCGAAATCCATTGGTAGTTCTCAAGGGTATGTTGCTCGAGAAAGAGGATGGAACGATGATGCCCATCGTCCCAAGGGGTGTCTTCCATGACATACATGATCATATCGTCAGTGGGAAAAATAACACAAAAAGGATCAGGAGAAAACTGACCAAGAGAAGGGGTAGAAGGTGTTACCGATTGAATGGCCTGATAGGTGGATTCAAATGGACTTAATGGCATTTCGTCACCAAAATGAAGATAATCTATAGGGTTAGGGACTATCCAGGGGTCGTGAGACACAGGAATTTCATGAGGCAAGGTGGAGATCATGTTGATGGAAGCAACAAACGAGCGTGGAACATCGGGTGGTGGAATGGGGAAAGTACCCATTAACGAAGAGTCCTTGAGAAGGCCTACACCGACGTTCTCATAACCCGGTGGGGTTTTAGCGATAAATGGTATGTTACTAGTATCAGTATCTGAATTGAAGAAGGTTAGTTGATCGACAGTGACAACCTTATCTTGATGTGCGAAACGTACCACACGGAAAAGGGTCGACACAACTGCGCACATGGAATCGATTCAGCTGCGGCCAAGAAGAAGATTGTAATCAAGGGGAGCATCAAAGAATTCCACTTCAACTTGGACCGTTTTGCCTTCTAACGTGATGGGCAATGAAGGAATAACACCATAGGGCTTAAAACTAGAGCCATTGAAGGCTTTAAGAGTGTTCTGGGATTCATTCAAGGAAGGAGAAACAGTGGCTTTCCAGCAAGCAAGAGACATGACACACGTCGAGGCACCCTCGTCGATAACGGTTCAGCAAATGTTTTTGTCAGAGACAGCCACTTGGATCTGGAACGCAAGTTGAGGGGGTAACCTTGGAATGTGATCTTCCCAGTCAAATATTATTAAATTCGTATCCATCGGATCAATTCCACCGATAGCTTTCAACAGTGCGTTTCGTTGTGCAGGACAAGTTTGAAGGACTTCAAGGGCTGACATCACAAAGGGTGCTTGGGCCAGATCTTCAACAATGCTGTAGTTCTGGGCCACATGAGAATGAGGATTGAAAGCCAATTTCCAAATTACGCCCTTTGGGGGGGGTCGTAGAACTGTGTCAAGGCTCGGTCGTTCGAGATGAAGAGGACCGTTGATAGGTGGAGTCACTGGAGAGGGTTGTATCAAGGAAGGAGGTAGATCAGCAAACTTCTCTTTAGAGGGATAATAATCTTTGGTTCAAGTAGTGAGTGCAATGTTTCTCTGCTTAGAATCACCAGTACACATCAAAACATATGATGTATTAGAAGAGGAGGGTTAGTCGTGAATGACCAACTGAGCCTGTTGTTGAGACGGGAAGGGTTGGGACAAAATGACTGGAGTAGGTGGTTTTGGAGCTCCTTGAAGGAACTTAGTGACATTGGCACGTCGTGGAAAATCCCTCGTGTAGTGATCATCACCATAGATAAGGCAAGGGTATCGAGGTTTTTTCTTATCCCGATCATCAACAGGGGTAGTTTTGGTTTTCTCTGCTTGATTATTTTTTCCCTCCTTATTATTACCTCTTCCCTTTTTAGATTTGTTTTTACCGGCAGGGGTAGATTGAATTGCATTTACCTCAAAATTCTTGCCGGTGGGAGGGGTAGGAGACAAAGCACTTTGAATATTAGAAGAAGCAGATTTGGGGTTTGTGCTTGAGGTGAAATGTGGTTGGGCCTGGGAAGAGCCAATCACACCATCAGTTGCATGCGAGGCAACTGAAGTAGTTGAAGTGTTGGAAGTATTAGGACGAGGTAATTTAGGTAGTAAATCGTAAAGGGTTCCCGTTTGTGAGTAAACGAGGTCAAGATATTGAGCATGACTTATAGCCTGCTCTTTCGTGACTACACCACCCATGGCAATGTCCTTACCGATGTCGTTCACAAATGATTTTGTGAACCACTCTGCCAACAACTGATTGGGGAGATCAAGTTTAATGAGACATCGTCTCCTGCGCCAATCATGGATGTGATCGGATATATGAGTGGACTTGTTCTGTTTGAAGGAAGTCAAAATCTCGGTCCCCGTGTCATAACGGATCGGTAACTGGTAATGCGTAAGGAAAGCCATAGCTAGGGTGTTTAAGTCAGAGAAGAAACCTTGTGGCAATTCAATATACCACTTCGTAGCAGAACCTGTGAGGGTTCGTTGAAAAAGACGTAAACGAATAGAGTCATCCATCAACGAGTTGGATGAGCACCATAGGTGAAAATTCATAACGTGATTGTTTGGGTCCTCTCCTGCTTTGTCGTCGAATTTAGGAATGTCTGATGGAAGATTGGATGGTATAACAAGCCATTGGGGAGAGCGACGAATAGGATCATTTAAAATCCTGGACAAATTCGACAGATCCAAAGTGGTGAGAAAGGATAACTGTCGATTCACCAGTGGGTACTAGTGGCTTTGGGGAGGAAGCCCTGTCGACAAACCAGTAGGACCATAAGTAGTCTGCATATAATGTGAAGACCCAGATAAATTCGGTGGTGGTTGGAGAGGATAGTAGCTCATAGGATTATACCCTGGAACAGGGGCTTGAGTTTGAGCATTCACCCCCCAAATGGGATTGAACGAACCGAGATATAGTTGGCCCACACTAGGGGGTATTACAGACGCAGCTGGAAACTGTTGCGCCCCAGTCGATTGAGGAGGATGGTGTATCAACTGATTCCAACACTGGGCCAAGGAGGGAGGTATGGTTTTCCCATATCGTGAGGTCGGTCCTCCCATCGAAGGTGGTGTTCCAATTGGAGGTTGTGTTCCAAGTGGGATTTTCCCACCAAGAGGGGGTTGAGTTCTACCACCTTGGTGAAATTCTCCACCAACCGAAAACTGGTAATTTGGAGTGAATGACGGAATAACGCCACTAGGATTAAGATTTCTAGTAGAAGACGAAGAAGGTACTCCAAAAGGAAATTGAGGGAGTGTTGGAATAACACCGAGAAGAGAGTGCCCAGAAGAAGAAGGACCACCAGGAGAGCCAGATGGAGTTTGTGCAGGAGTAGGAATGGAATCATTCAACGCACGCTATCCGGGTGGTAGTATCGGAGTGATGTTGGGCGTTCGCGGTGTGTTGATGGGAGAAAGACTAACCACAGTAAACTCGGTTGGAACACTCGTAGTAACTGTGAGATGAGCCATTTCGGTAGGGACAGTAAAGTTATAAGTGGTAGTCAACGGTACTGTCTCTGTGCTAGAGATTTCGGAAATCACAGGTGGGTTGATTTTGGAAATCACAGGTGAACCTGGACGAAAAAGGTCCTGTCGAAAAATGCCCATAGAAAAAAAAATATCTTGGTCCCCAGGTCCAGTCGGAGATCCAGAATACACAACAGTTAAGTCTTTGGAAGAGTTTTCTCACATAAAACATCTCTCATAATCGGGGTGAAGTCGAAAGTCCTCTCGAGTATTTGTAATTCGAAAATGTTCTAGAGAGTCAGTGCATTCCACTTGCGGTGTGGTGACGACTGGGACTTCACTTTGCCGAGGAGATCCTTCAGGTGTGCTTGTAGGCAAGGGTCGAGAACCTTCTATATGCTCTAGAGATAAACCCTGCATTCTATGTGAACGACGTGGAGGAGCTATTGTAAACGAGTGACAAACTTCATGAAGAAAATCCTATGGTCAACTTTGAGAAACAAGCAACATGTGCTAGTAAACAAAATCTAGGAAGCAACACCAAGCAAACAAGACCTTCTAATTTCGAAGCCACTATTTGGTGATGAAATCCAACGTCGCAACAATAAGACGAGAAGGGGTTGGGCTAGGGTGGAAAAGTTACGCTGACAACCTACTTAACGGACTTACACCCTGGTGCAAACTCCCACACATAATCGTGGGTATACCCTCTAAGGAGCCCGAGTGAGTTTGGTCAACATCAATTCCAGGTACCGTGAAGACTTTCCCCTTCATAGTCACCTCGTGTAAGAACTTACAAAGATAGGCCACTAAGGTTACAACCAACAACAATAAAACCTGGGGGAACAATTGACAGTCTGATCCACACGCAAGGGCAGGGTATCTAGCCCGAAATCAACTCAAAAGGCTTCCACTCATCATTGTGGGTATACCTTTGAGTGATACCCGTAATACATGCAATCTCTACACTGATATCAACAAAGCAGGGTGAGTAACTTTGTCAAGATCAATCCGACCTCGTGCTTGCCCCTTGTGTGAGAAGGGCTTCCCAAGACAAGATGTTGCAAATGGAATTTAATACTCCCTAACACAAGATGCTATTGTGTGTTTTGTTCTTTTGGAGAGGGTATCTCTCTTCCTACTCCAAAGCGCTAGCCTAGCTAAATGTTGGTGTAATAGAGCCCTAGAAAAGAGTTACTAGATATATTTTACAATTGCGCAGTGTTATTAAGAGCTATTGTTTACTCAAAGGAAACAAAGGTGAAACTTATTTTGTATGACTCTGACCCAACAATGCATGGATGAGAATGAAATTTATCACTTTTCGTTCAATGAATCCTATGTATGGGAGGGAGAGAGAAGTTTTCTGGATCAAAATTTAAACTACAAAACACAATTTCCTTTAAAATGGAAATGCAACAAATCATGCATCAATAACAATTCTCTATTGCTTCTTTTTCAATAATTTCAACAATTGATTTTCAATGTTTTCGAAGACGAAAAAGATTTTTTGAAAGAAAAACGTTTGTTCACTTTTCAAAAAGGACCCACACCATGATAGTGAGAGTACTGAAAATCAAAAAACCAATGAACAAGAAATGATAAAAACCCAAACCACTCTTTTAGTGAAAACAAAAATAACAAGCAAACCAATCTAGTCTTTTCAATTGCATAATGAAAGTGATCTTTCAAAGAATAAGAAAATGATGAAGACCAAAAAAACTCAACTTTCAACCGCTCACATGTCCTTAACTAATCAAACACACTCATATTCCGAAATCAGATAGTATGGTTTTGCCAAGAAAAGTCAAGACAAAAGTGACAAGAAAAGCCTTGGAAATCCTAAGACTATCCATGCATGAAAACAAAGACAAGAAATACATCAATCAATGGTCCAAGAAACTCTTATGAGGCACCTAGACTAATCTAGGCAGTTGAATATGCCAAAAATCAAATCCAAAAGTTTGAAAAAATGGGTTCACAGGCTTGTTGGTCACTATAATTGCTTAATTAATTTTAAACAACCAAGTGAAACATAAATTATCAACCCAGGGAAGTCTTTTGTTTCAAAGATAGCCACTCACTGT
>JASDQU010242876.1:8186-30311 GCA_032191745.1 Picea mariana
TGACTAGGGATTGTGACATAGGTTATTACATGGTGTCAAGGTGTATGAGACACTTATATGACACTTTACGACACTTAGGGTGAGGTACCTAGGTGTGAAAATTTCATGTGTAACATACTTCAACTGCTAAACCATGTATTTCTGATGATTTTCATTATCCTATAAAAACTCCAATTTCTGTTTTTTAGTCTTCTGTTATACCTTCTATTGGAGTTTCCTGAACTTTGAATTTTGGGAGTGTTCCTGTTGAGTTTTCCCCTCCTGGTCTGGGATTGGAGGGAAAAATCCTTATCACTCCACTCTCCCTTGAAATTATACCGTGGTTTAGACCCAGGACCTCAAAATATTTTCCTACCCTAGTCTTCACCACTCCTCCTCCTATTACTATTGCCACTACCACAGAGAGGGAAACCTCTGTGCCCCCAAGCCCGATAGCCTTTTCTCCAAATCCTTTGTTTTTTCCCTTTCCTCTTAGAAGCTCAATTCCAGTCTCCCCTTCTCTAACACCTTCCCCTATTGGTTCTCCTCCAACTATCATCCCTATGGAAGGTGCTAATTCTCCTAGAAACATAATGGACTCCATTGTGGCTGCAAGATATGCCCCCCTGGTCTTACCTCAACCCATGAACACTCTCCCTGCTAGAGATTACCTAAAGTGTATGCCCAAGTTCACTGGAGAAGAAGACATAACTGTTGAAGAGCACCTTGTTTCCTTTTACAATTATGCAGATAATTTGAATATTGAAAGTGAAGATGTATGGATGAGAGTATTTTTCTAGAGCCTTGATGGTGAGGTTAGAAAGTGGTTCATAGGTTTGACCCCTGGATCCATTGTTGGGATTGAAGATCTAGATGATGACTTCTTGAGACAGTGGGGGGATAAAAAATACTTTATGTATTATATTACAGAGTTTGGGTCCCTGAAGAGGAAAGAGGGAGAATTTGTCTCTGATTTCTCCAAAAGATTCAACAAGATGTACAATAAAATCCCTGCCGAGATAAATCCTACTGAAGCCTCTGGAAAAATTACTTATGCTAGTGCTTTTGACCCTGACTTATGCCTCCTTCTCAAAGAAATAAGAGCTACTTCCCTGGCTCATATGAAATATGCAGCCCCATAAGTAGAATCCAATGTATTCGCAACTAACAGACTTAGGAACAAAGATGACAGAGATAGGGGAAGAGGGAGATTTGAGGCCTCAACCTCTGGTTCTTCTGCATCCCATCCTCAAGTGGATAAATTAACCAAGATGGTGAAATCCCTTTCTGCAGAAATGGAGAAAATGAAACTCGAAGGGAAGAAAGGTTATAAAGTGCCCAAAATGTTGATAACAAAGGAAATTTTAGAAGACAATCTAATATTGCCCCTCATATTCTCCCAAAAGAACCCAGAATCAGACACAGGGATGATCAACAAATCCAAACCCCTCTTCAAAAAAATCTTGTTGTTGATGAAGAAGGAGAGGAGGAAGAGCTAGATCCTGAAATCTATTGTCTTGGAGACACCTCCCCATTCCATCACTTGACTCAATCTACATATGCGGAGTCTCTCTTAGACAACCAAATAAATGAGTTGAGTAAGGGGGAGAAAGCCAAGTAGTCCCAATAAATATAACCTCAGGTCAAAGAAGAAAGAAGAGAAGTCTGACATCCCTGATCATCTTTCCAAAGAAGATAAACCTACCAAAGATGCAAAAAACAACAACAAAGATAAGAAAGCTCAGAATCCCCCACCAATAGCCAAAGAACCCATCTCAGAGGTGAAATAAATTATGAGGCCCATTTCCTCTTTTAACTTTGAGCATGAAATTCAGAAGATCATGATCCATACTCCCCTTTCAGAGCTAGTTAAACATGAATATTTAAAAAAATCCCTCTCTAAACTATTGAAGTCTGAGCCATCTTGCCATTCCATAGACTCAATAAATCTCCAAGATGAAAAGCCAACAGTCATCCTAAGTCCTATGATAGAAGATAGAGATGATTCATCCCCTCCCTTATATACATTCCTGAACATACATGATAAGGTGTTGCATAATTTCTTGATGGACTTAGAGGCATCTCATAATCTCATGCCCAAAACCTTCATGGAAGAACTAGGGTTAGAGATCACAAAGGCTTATCATGATTTGTATTCTTTTGATTCAAGGAGGGTACAATGTCTTGGGGTCATCAAAGATCTAGTTGTGACCTTGTTTCAACTGCCCATGAAAAGTGTGGTCATGGATATCGTGATGGATGATGTTCCTCCCAAGTTTGACATGATTTTGTCAAGATCTTGGATTAAAAGGCTTGGGGGAATGTTGCAAATGGATCTCACATATGATACCATTCTAGTCTTTGGAGGGGAGCATAGAAGATTGTATAGAGAAGCTCAGTTGGCCTATATTATTAGTGATGAATTTGACCCCACCAACCATCCTATCTTTGCACTTGGCACCAAGTTGGGGGCTAGTTTGTTGCAGTTCACTGATGCTCCTGAGCCTGCTTTAAAGCTCAAAAAACAGTCCACATTTTTTCATGAAGTTTCTTTCTCCACCACCTCTGTTTGGAAAATGTTTTTTGATGGAGCCTCCTCTAAGGATGTTTCTGGTGCTGGAGTAGGCTTTGTTTCACTAGCTCCATAAGACATATATCTACCATACAAACTAAAATTTGAAGCTACCAATAATGTGGCAGAGTATGAAGCTCTTGTTTTGGGCTTAAGGGATGGAAAAGAAATGGGGATCAAGGAAATATCTGTGTTTGGAGATGCAGAATTGATTGTTAATCAAATTACAAATCTATATCAGGCTAAGCATCCCAAGCTCATAACCTATAGAAATGAAGTGTCGGACCTAATTGATAGTTTTATCTTTGCCTTCAACATGTCATTCATTAGGAGAGAGGACAATACAATGGCCGATTATTTGGATTCCTCAACAAGTAATTTCAGAATCCCTCTACCACCTAAGCTCAGGTATGATGTAGAAGTAAAATATAGGCCCTCTATACCTGACAATGTCAAGCATTGGAAAGTGTTTGAGAATGATCTTGAGATCAAAATATTTATGGAAATTGTTGAGGAGTTTTCAAAATTGCATATTGATTAGGACTAGGATTCTTCAAATAATCCCCATGCTAATGAGTTGTTGAGTAAAATTGTTGGTCATCACATTGTCGAGTTACCAGACAATCACATCCCCAAGGGACTGGTCCCTTTAGAAATATTATTTGACAAAAATGATGTGGAAGTAAAGGGTAAAATCTCAAATGATGATGCTGATGTGGCTGAGTGCAATATTGGAACAGAGTAGGACCCAAAATTTGTCAAATTATCCAACAGTCTGTCAAGGGAGTAGAGGGTCGAGTATATTGATATATTAAAATAATATGCTGATATGTTTTCTTGGACCTATGAAGACCTCAGAACATATGACACAGTTTAAATGAATACAAGATCCCATTGAAGGATGAATCCAAACCATTTAGGAAAAAGTTGAGACAGATAAATCCTATGTTACTGCCCATTATGGAAAGGGAGGTGAAGAATATTTTGGATGCTCAAATTATTGTGCCTTTGAGATATTCTGAGTGGATAACCAACCTTGTCCCAGTGAGAAATAAGAGTGGATAAATAAGACTCTGTGTCGACTTCAAAAATTTGAACAAGAGCTCTAGGAAGGACAATTACCCGCTGCCAAAGATGGAACACATATTGCAGAGGGTAACTGGTGCATCTAGGATTTCCATGATTGATGGATTTTCTGGATACAATCAAATCTTTGTCCTGCCTGAAGACAGAGAAAAGACAACCTTCACCACCCCTTGGGGCACATTCATGTATGCCAAAATTCCCTTTGGATTGATGAACGTAGGAGCAACCTTTTAGTGAGCCATGGGCATCACCTTCATTGGGGAGAAGGATAAATTTGTGGTCATCTATCTGGATGATATAAAAGTCTTTTCTAGATCTGATACAAAACACCACTGTCATCTGAGGAAAGTATTCTTGAAATGAAGAAGGTTTCATCTTTCCCTAAATCCTAATAAATCATTGTTTTCCATGAAGGAGGGAAAGTTGCTAGGGAACATATTATCAGCTGAGGGGGTCAGAATTGATTCAAACAGGGTAGAAGTTATTAAAATCTTGTCACTTCCTAGATCCAAGAAGGAAGTTTAGTATTTCCTAGGAACAATTAATTTTCTGAGAATATTTGTTTCAAATTTTTTCAAATTGGTGAAGCATATCACAGTCATGCTCATAAAGCGAAATGAAGTAAAATGGACTGTCGAGTCTAGAGAATCCTTCAGCTAGATCAAGAAGGCATTAACCGAGGTACATGTGCTTATTAGTCCTGATTATTCCAAGGATTTTCTAATTTTCTCTTTTTATTCTTTTGATATGGTGGCAGTTGTTTTGTTGCAGAAGAATGTTGAAGGGTTGGAGCAGCCAAATTCATTTTTCAGCAGGGCATTGAGAGGTATAGAGGTAAAATATGACATCATGGAGAAATAGGCCTATGAATTGGTGAAATATCTCAAAGATTTTAGAGTCTATGTTCTGCATTCAAAAATCATTGCATATGTTCCTTCAACTTCTATGAAGGACATTCTCATCCAGCCTAATATAGATGGAAGAAGGAGCAAGTGGATTGCTAAGACCCTTGAATTGACTTGGAAATAAAACCCACCACACTACTTAAAGGGAAATCTTTAGCCAAGTTTTTGGATGAATCTAATTGAAAAACTTTGGGGGTTAACTTCATCAACACTTTCTCAAAAAGTCAGCAAGCTTAGTTTTCTGATGAAAATCCACAAGATAGCCCTCCACTGGCAGAATGTACCTAGTACCAAGACGTTATATTTTTCCTGCAAGAGTTGAGACCCCCTGATGGTATGGGAAGAAGGAAAGATATTTAAATCTCAAAGGGATCATGTATTTCCTCATTGACTAGGTCTTGAATTGGAAAGACCCTCTGGGTGTGCTTCTAATATGTCTAGACCCACAGGAGACCCAAAACATTATGCTTGATTTCCATGACAGCCTGTGTGGAGGACATCAATTTTGGAGAACAATAGCCTACAAAATTCTTAGGGCTAGGTACTACTGGCCCACTTTATTCACTGATGTCTGTGAAAAAATTAGAGCTTGTATCAAATGTCAAAAATTCTCTCGAAAGAAACAACTCAAATCTCTACCATTAAATCCTATGGCAACATCAGGACCCTTTCAGCAGTAGGGCCTAGACATCATTGGGGAAATTAATCCTGCATCAAGTAGTTAGCACAGGTGGATCTTAAATGCCACAGATTATTTCACCAAATGGATAGAAGCTATCCCCACAAGGAGTGTTTCTCATAAAGTGATCATTTGTTTCTTGGAGAATATTATTTTAAGGTTTGGTTGTCCGAATAGAATCATCACTGATAATGCCGCATCCTTCAAGTCTGATAAATTGATCAAATTATGTGAGCAGTTCAAGATTGCACTGATCCACTCCACCCCCTACTATCCACAAGGTAATGGATTAGTAGAGTCCTCTAACAAAAGACCGATAAAGATCATTAAAATATTGTTAGAGAACAACAAAAAATCATGGGATTCAAAGCTCAAATTTTCTCTGTGCGATGATAGAATTAAAACAAAGATATCCTTGGGCATCTCTCATTTTTAGCTCGTATATGGGACTAGAGCAATTTTTCCTTCTCACCTTGCCCTTCCTGTAGCAGAATTCTTTCAAGACTACCAAGGTGAGTCTGATGATATGATCAGGAGAGTGCAACAACTTGTAGAAGTCCAGAAGACCAGAGAGAAGCTACTAGACAAAGTGCATAAACATCAACAGAAGATCAAGAAAGCCTATGAAAGAAAGGCGAGAAAAGAGGATTTCCAGCTGGAAGATCTGGTGCTTAAAGGGGTTGTGCCCAGACAAGATAAATGTAAGCATGGAAAATTTGAAGCCTTGTGGATCGAGCCCTTCAAAATATCCAAGAAAGTGTTAGGTTATGAAAAAGGTATAAATATCTTCCTTTTTCCTACATTTCATGATATCATCTTGATTGACTTGTCGGCTATTTAGGATCAAATGGGATAGAAAATGAATAATATACTCTTTAGCATTATTGTTGAAATTAGATTACATAGATCCTAAATGTAACACTCTTTCATATTGTAATGCTCTCATACCAAACTGTAACGCCCCCATTCTGGGCCGGGCAGGCGCTACTTCACGAAAAACAATCTCATACTTAATTATATATATAAGACATGCATTTAAGCAAATGAAAACACATTTAAACTTAGAGTAGGCACAAGAATTACTTCTAATATAAATAATCCACGGAATTAAAATTAATTCATATGCACAACATAATACATGATAAATATAAATACACAGACATGCAAAACATTGTCTAGTACTTATCTTTGAAACGGTGGTAATTCCACCAACCACGTCCAGGCCTTCCACGAACCTCCCAACCTTAGACCACACTGCTCATCAAGCTCAGCAGTGAGTCACCCCTGAGCTGTGACTAAGTTCCACCCCAAGGTAAGGAATCCTAGGCTAGGATGAGGTTACAGGGAAAACAACACAGAATGACTAGAAGGATTCTTCCCAGGATGCCATCTTACGCCCACTACTCCCAGACTCTCATTCCCCACATGCATGCTCCACCCCAGGAGTATACACCTTCTCTTTCACCTAGACAGTCCTTTGGCTGCTAACCTCCCTTGCCTTGGGTTTCAGCAATAGGCCGGATCAGGAAGTCTCAAATCCCGAAGCTGGTGCTGAACACTCTCTGGAAGAAACCACTTCCAGCAAACTCTCTCACCTGGAAAGAGTTTCTCACATGCTTGACAAACTACCTCTTTCAACAACAATCACCTCCCTCACCTGGAGAGAGGTTACACATAGGCTCAACACGAACTTACACTAGCTAGTAAGCCACGCGCAGTCCCACACTGTGTGGCCACAACAACCAACTGGGAAAATGGACATGGGCTTCCCAAACAGACTCAACAATCATGAAATAGACTCATGGTTTTGGTTTCAGGATTGCACAAGGTGTACATAGATCCCACGCACAGGCTCAAACTGTTCAGACAAAGGTTGTACCGGCTATCTCCAAAATCAACACAGGATTTTCGACTTTCAGGGTTGCACCAGGGTATTCTTGCAGAGGTTAGACCGTTCATGTTCAAATGATTGGGTAGAATGGAGGAGGAACCCCCATCACAGCTCAACTCAACAATTTTATCTGCATGTGCTTGGGTTGACACTTGTCACCCATGAAACTGCATGTGTTTCATCAGTATGCATTCCTTCCCATTTGGAAGTCACTTGTCATTCCAAAAGAACTTAGGATAAAAAATATATTTCACATGGTCTTTTTGGAATAATATTAAAATATTATTCCCAAGGACTTAAGCCCCTAGGCTCAACACTTAGCCCCTCTTCCCACATTCCAACCCCTAATCCCTTGCCCACTTTGTGGAAGCTTAGTCCCCCATCACTCATTCATCGTGGTTGGTATGCACACAACGATGTTTATATTTTTATTAATGTTCTGCATGATTACATATACAAAATGAGGCTCTTATCCTTCAACACTTATGCTCTCTGGCCTAATAATCACATAAGCCCACCAGCTTATATTAACTTGTCTCACCAGCCTATAAAAAAACATAATTACAATTAATTTCATAAACATGATTTACAACTGGGCTCAGCCTTGGGGCATTACAATCCCCCTCCCCTTATTTCTGCATTGTCCTCAGTGCAAATTTACACGTCTTCTGCAATATTTTCAAAATTTTCAAAAAGATGTGGGTACTCTACCCGCATAACATCTTCATGCTTCCATGTTGTGTCCTCGGGACCATACCAAGTCCACTGGACCTTTACAATCTTTATAGCTCGATTCCAAAGCCGTTTTATTTTCCTGTCCAATATGTGCACATGATGCACTTGCATGATACCTTCTGGTTCCACCTGAATCACATTCCAGTCGATAACATGATTAGCATCAGGTATATATTTCTTAAGCAATGAAACATGAAACACATTATGTACAGTCATAGATGCAGGTAATGCAAGTATATATGCAATGTATATATATGTATATACAAAAAAATTTAATAACATTAAAAATGTATACAACATACACAACATACAATAAATAGAGAATTGTACTTATCTTTTGAGTGAGAAGACCTTCCACCCTAGAGCAGGGCTATGGCTCCATCAGGGCAATGGCTTCCCAAGATAGCCATGGTCCATAATCCTTATCCACATGGTCTAGGCCAAGGTCGCAGACCTCAGCAACACTCCAACCATTCAAATCGTGGTAGTACTCCAACCAACGGTCTCTCATTCTCCACATGCCTATCCCACCCGGGAGTATACACCTTCACAAGCACAGTCCATTGGTGCTACACCTCCCTTTCCTTGGGATTCAACAATAGGCTAGACCATAAGTCTTAGAGCACCATGGCTCCAGGATTTCCAACTACCTTCTAAGGTTTCCAAGCAACATCTTCCCGAGATACTCTTTGTAGCCAACATTTAACTTTTATCAACATCATATCATCTGCATCAACCACATGAAGTTATCCTGAGAGAACATAAAGGAATTCATTTAGGAATTCCAATTAGTTCAAAAGGAAATTCAACTTTTATTCCCAAAACATGACATTCTATTTCATGATTCATCTTGGCTATTGCCACATTATGAATGCAACCATCCTTGAGATTTTCCACATGCATCAAACTGCATACAATTTTCCTACAAGACTTCATCTTGCATACTGCCAAGAAATTGTCATTATTTTCTATACATCATAATTCAACATGTACAACATCTTATGCAATAATCTTAGAATTTCCTGAACCTAGAAATTCAATCACAATTACCAAAAAACTTGACCAAATAGAATGACTCGTCATTCTATGCATATGCATGTTCATAATTAACAACAATAAGTTCATTATTTCAATTTTCTGAACATAAAATTCTATGTAGTCTCTATTCCTATGACTACCTGGCTTGTAACTTTCTTGTTGCAATGTTTAGCAGTTCCTGAAATGTTCTCAACTTCAGGGGTTAGCAACCTTTCAGCCATTAGTATAATTATTTCCATGCAATAATATATATGCATGTACTTACAAAACATATTCAACCATTGCATTTAGTATACAATTCTGTCACTCATTATGCATGAGTGCAATTCTCAATGCATTCTTATTCAGTGCACCTTGCATTGAATTACATAATGCTCTCTATCTCAGTCATGTATCTCACCATCCATGAGTTGGAATTCTGGCCAATGTGTTGCCACATTCTCCATACCTTGTCATATTCAACCAGGTCCTGGTCTCATACATGACTAGCTTACTGGCGTTTATTCCTACAACTAGTTTTTATCTTTAATTCTTTGTTTATTACCCCGTAACCAAATTAACATGACATTCTACTATGTCAATGTGTGCATTCAGAATCTAAAAATCTTTGAATTAATACATGCCTACATCCTTTACCACATCCAGTGGTATGCATTCAATCATATAATCATGTGATTTTTTTTAACATATCTCTGGCTGAGGAAACTCTAACCAAAATTTCCTTTCAACAATTATGAAAAAAGAGTGATAAAAACTCATACTTGCATGGCTGCCATTAAAAATTATACTACCTGAATATCTGATAGCAGTAGAAGCTTTCATTCTTATTTTATCAAACTTATAACCAACACTTCACCTCTAACGTAGACCTCCGACCCTCAGGCCAAGATCCACATAGGATCGTTCTAAATTCTCTTCGAGTCGAAGTGGCTCCTTTGATTCCCTGCTGGAACCTCCAATGAATCTGATCCATAGGGCCTTCACGAAAACCTGCCCTACTCAACTAGATGCCAGGTGTGAGCCTCACATTTCCATGTGACCATGACCTTACCTTAGCGCAAGCGCCTCTCGCAACTCGTGAGTTTGTGAGTCGAAATCCCTTGGCTCCTCTTTCTCTAGAAGTCGATACCGAGATGTGATATGGGTATGTCTCCTCCTTGTTAGTGCCTTCCACACAAAACCACCGGCTAGGGATAAGTGCTAGCACTGCTCACAAATTGTGACTTCGCGAGTTGGAGTGTTGAGCCTTCATGCTCCTCCTTTACGAATCCTCGAGACACAAAAGTCAACAATGAGTTGACTCCTTTCCAGGCGATGTGTGTCTAGCACCTGTCACCCGCTTCCCCTTTCTCTGGGCACTTATTGTTATGCCACCTATCAACCACACGGTCCCCACCTAACGGATGTGCCACATGTTCTATGAGCCCTCGACACTCGACACTTTGTGACCTCACAGTCAAAAAGAATTTCTTTCAACCCCTGAACCCCTGATACGCAATACCACATGGAGGTTCTGATCCAACAATTTTCCTATGGCTTAGATCCAATGGTTTGGATCTCTTTCCCTTCTCCTCACAACTTGGGAATTCGTGGAACCAAGAATTTGGTCTACCCTCCGAACTCATGAACTAATAATTTGTGATTTCTTGAATGAGATCAATGGTTGTCGTTGACCCAGATCTGATGATCTCTATCCTTTCTGAGCTTCAGAGTATCGAAAGATACTCGGCCTTAATCCCCTCACTGCTCTGCAAGATCCAACGACTTTTGCAACTTCGGCACTTCCTCCACGAAGTGTCTCCACAATCCATATGACTCCTCTCCTTTGCGACCTCCCTGAGGTTAAACTCCGTGCACTTTCCTCCAGATCCGATGACTATCGGTTCTTTGCACTAGATCTGACGACCCAGATCTCTTCCTCTCCATCTGATCTATTGACAGTTATGCTCCCTCCTAAGCTTTAGAACTTATTCCTTCCCCTTGCAATATTTTCTAAAGTTTCAAATGCCTCGACCTTCCCTTCCCCTACGAGCTCAATTCCTTTGAATCTAGCTTGTGTTCTAGGAACATTGTCCCTCCTGAGCTTTGTTGACTGTGAAACCTCGAAGGGTTTCTTGACCTCTTGCTCCTCTTTGTTGTTACTCTGTGCACAACAATACTATCCTTCCTAAGCTTCGGAACTTGAACCTCTAAGGGATTCAACCCTTGCCTTCTCCTTCAAATGGATATTGGTGCCCTCTGGCAACTTCTTTCTCAAGCATGCTTTGTTGAGCCTATAGGGTGTTCAGTAACCCTGTGAGTGTCTTTATGTGACACTTCTCCTATCTCAGAACTCGAAAGAGTTCCTTCTGTGCACACTTGCACCAACTCGATGCCCTTCTTGGAAAAGTTCTTGAGAATCCTCAGTGACTTTGTCTTCTCACTGAACTCAAAATAGAGTTCTCCTCAATGCATCCTATGCATTTTCCCAATGCCCTCTTGGCAAAGTCTCACAGAATTCTCAGAAATTCTTTCTTCCTTCTTGACACTTCTTCTTCTGATCTCATAATAGAGTTCTTCTTTGCACTCTATGCACTTGTTCAATTCCCTCCTGGCAGAGCTTCCACAGAACCCTCAGTGATTTTGTTTCCTTGATGCTTTCCTGTGCACAGTATTACCTCCAAGGATTCCTACCGTTCGTTCAGGTTCTCAATGACTTCTTTCCAAATTTCTTGGCATCAATTCTTCTGGACTTGACTTCCTCCCTAACTTGAAGGATTTCGAATATTTCGAAGGCTTCGATGGTTTTTTCCAAAAGACTTTCTAGTGCCCTCCTGGCATCCTCTATGCTCATCTCCTAGAGTCTTTCGAACTTAAAAAAAGTTCCCTCTATAAGCACTCCTTGCGCTGGATATGCACACACTACATACAAAAGTTCTACACTATCTATTTTGACCTTCGTTTTCTGAACTGGAAGCATTATGTGTCTCTTCCATTTCTTTGCACTTTGTGGCAATTCAAATCAACTCCGGCACTCATCAACCTTCTGCAATACAAATGCGTAGACGACTAGAATTTGTCAGGCCTTCGTTTCTTAACAATTCCTTCGTCATTCATAAACAATCCAATTTAAGAAAATGTTTCAATTTCATGAATTTTACAAGCACTGCTCGGCTCTGTACTTTTGGGTGATAGATCCCTCTTTCTTAGTCACTACCCATGTGACCAAGGGTTGTGACCAAGTGATAGACTACTAGGTGCTACTTAGGTCTTCAGCCTTCAAAGATTTTAAGGCACACACAACTATCTCCCGGAGTTCCAATTTACCGAATTCACGTAAATCGAGTGGATCGACGATCTACATTTACCCAACATCCAACGGTTAAAATCCGTTGCGGTTCTTCCATCTTCGAAGATTTCGGGACTTCGGGTTTCGGGTTTTTGGTCCATGAGGCTCTCATACTCACTTTCGGGTTTCGGGTCTTTGGTACCCGGGAGTTCATGATGCAGTGACTCCCAACCCCTTGTCACTCCAACTCTTGAATTCCGAAATTCCGATTTACTTTATTCTCGGGGCCCATAGTATGGTTGTCGCCCTTAACCACAGTGGTGCATGGCACGTTCAAGAGGTTCCATATCACCTTTGGTGTTGTCATCGGGTCCCACCATTCTCTCCTGTCTTCTCGACTCGTTGGCACGTGGTGCACATCCATGTGTCCACATCCATTCCAATAAAAAATCCAACGGTTAGACTTTTCTTGGATCTATTGTGCAGATACTTCCGATGTTTCGGGGTTTCGGGCATTGAGAGTTTGTGCATCCACACATCTTGAACTTCCCTTTTCCAAATTCCCGAAATTATTATCTACTCTTCCACTTGATCCAAAGGTCAAGTTCCTCTCTTACGATCTACGGTGTAGATCATTTCGGGATTTCACATACCATGATTTCCACACTCCTATGCAACTTTAAAGGGTTTTAACCCCTATGCACATTTTCCATATTTGACAGTTGTGAGGGTTCTGCTTTCCTCTCAAACAAATTCTATGGCTCCAACACTTCATGCGTTGAGCTCTCTCTCTCTCCCAGTGGCCATATACCACACCAGCTACGGTTCTAAAATACCGCTAAAACTCCTGAGCTTTGTAACAAGGTCAAGTAACTCCTTGACACTCAGGAGCATTCCAAGGTCCGAAATTGGTCTTCCAGACATAATTTCTCCTCAAACCCTCAGTCCAAAGACCACTTAACTGGCCCATCTAGGCTCAACATCGAAACCTTGGCTCTGATACCATTCTGTAAAACTCTTTCATACTGTAATGTTCTGATACCATTCTGTAACACTCTTTCATACTGTAACGCTTTGATACCAAACTATAATGCTCCCATTCTGGGTCGGGCAGGCGCTACTTCATAGAAAAACAATCTCATACTTAATTCTATATATAAGACATGCATTTAAGCAAATGAAAACACATTTAAACTTAGAGTAGGCACAAGAATTACTTCTAACATAAATAATCCACGGAATTAACATTAATTCATATGCATAGCAGAATACATGATAAATATAAATACATAGACATGCAAAACATAATTAAAACATCGTCTGGTACTTATCTTTGAAACAATGGTAATTTCACCAACCATGTGCAGGCCTTCCATGAACCTCCCAGCCTTAGACCACGCTGCTCATCAAGCTTAGCAGTGGGTCACCCCTGCGCTGGGACTTAGCTCCACCCCAAGGTAAGGAATCCTAGGTTAGGCTGAGGTTACAAGGAAAACAACACAAAATGACTGGAAGGATTCTTCCCAGGATGCCATCTTACGCCCACTACTCCCGGACTCGCATTCCCCACATGCCTGCTCCACCCTAGGAGTATACACCTTCTCTGTCACCTAGACAGTCTTTCAGCTACTAAACTCCCTTGCCTTGGGTTTCAGCAACAGGTCGGATCAGGAAGTCTCAGAGCTCGAAGCTGGTGCTGAACACTCTCTGGAAGAAACCACTTCCAGCAAACTCTCTCACCTAGAAAGAGTTGCTCACAGGCTTGACAACCTACCTCTTTCAACAACAATCACCTCCCTCACCTGGAGAGAGGTTACACACAGGCTCAACATAGACTTACACTGACCAGTAAGCCATGCGCAGTCCCGCACTGCATGGCCACAACATCTAACTGGGAAAACGGACATGGGATTCCCAAGCAGGATTAGAAATCATGAAATAGACTCATGGTTTTGGTTTCGGGATCGCACAAGGTGTACAGAGATCCCACGTACAGGCTCAAACTGTTCAGATAGAGGTTGTACCAACTATCTCTGAAATCAACATAGGCTTTTTGGCTTTCAGGGTTGCACCAGGGTATTCTTGTAGAGGTCAGATCATTCGCATTCAGACGGTCGGGTAGAATGGAGGAGGAACCCCCATCATGGCTCAACTCAAGCTCTTTCATATTGTAACACTCTGATACCAAACTGTAATGCCCCCATTTCGGGCTGGGCAGGTGCTACTTCATGGAAAAACAATCTCATACTTAATGTTATATATAAGACATGCATTTAAGCAAATGAAAACACATTTAAACTCAGAGTAGGCACAAGAATTACTGTTAACATAAATAATCCATGGAATTAGCATTAATTCATATGCATAGTAGAATACATGATAAATATAAATACACAGACATGCAAAACATAATTAAAACATCGTTTGGTACTTATCTTTGAAACGGTGGTAATTCCACCAACCACGTTCAGGCCTTCCATGAACCTTCCAGCTTTAGACTACGCTGCTCATCAAGCTCAGCAGTGGGTCACCCCTGAGCTGGGACTAAGCTCCACCCCAAGGTAAGAAATCCTAGGCTAGGTTGAGGTTATAGGTAAAACAACACAAAATGACTGGAAGGATTCTTCCCAGGATGCCATCTTATGCCCACTACTCCCAGACTCTCATCCCCCACATGCCTGCTCCACCCCAGGAGTATACACCTTCTCTGTCACCTAGACATTCCTTCGGCTGCTAACCTCCCTTGCCTTGGGTTTCAACAACAGGCTGGATCAGGAAGTCTCGGAGCCCGAAGCCGGTGCTGGACACTCTCTGGAAGAAACCACTTCCAACAAACTCTCTCACCTGGAAAGAGTTTCTCATAGTCCTGAAAACCTACCTCTTTCAACAACAATCACCTCCCTCACCTGGAGAGAGGTTACACACAAGCTCAGCATGGACTTACACTAGCTAGTAAGCCACGCGCAGTCCTGTACTATGTGGCCACAACAACCAACTAGGAAAACGGACACGAGCTTCTCAAAAAGGCTCAACAATCACGAAATAGACTCACGGTTTTAGTTTCGGGATTGCACAAGGTGTACAGAGATCCCATGCATAGGCTCAAACTGTTCAGACAAAGGTTGTACCGGCTATCTCCAAAATCAAAATAGGCTTTTCGGCTTTCAGGGTTGCACCAGGGTATTCTTATAGAGGTCGGACTGTTCACGTTCAGATGGTCAGGTAGAATGGAGGAGGAACCCCCATCACAACTCGAATCAACAGTTTTATCTGCATGTGCTTGGGTTGACACTTGTCACCCATGAAACTGCATGCGTTCCATCAGTATGCATTTCTTCCCATTTGGAAGTCACTTGTCATTCCAAAAGAACTTAGGATAAAACATATATTTCACATGGTCTTTTTGGAATAATATTAAAATATTATTCCCAAGGACTTAAGCCCCTAGTCTCAACACTTAGCCCCTCTTCCCACCTTCCAACTCGTAATCCCTTGCCCACTCTGTGGAAGCTTAGTCCCCCATCACTCATTCATCATGGTTAGTCTGCACGCAGTGGTGTTTATATTTTTATTAATGTTCTGCATGATTACATATACAAAATCAAGCTCTTGGCTTTCAACACTTATGCTCTCTGGCCTAATAATCACATAAGCCCACCAGCTTATATTAACTTGGCTCACCAGCCTATAGAAAAACATAATTACAATTCATTTCATAAACATGATTTACAGTTGGGCTCGGTCTTGGGGACATTACACTAAAATACGATTGGAATTGTCTAGTTTTATTACAGGATTGGTTTAATATTGTCAAACCTAAGATAGCAAAGGAAATCTTGAAGATGCAAAAACTATTGGAGGTTGAGGACTTTATGGTGCAAGGCAGTTTTGAAGATGATTGAGTTTCTTATATTGTAACTTTATAATAGTAAAGCAATCCTGGGGTCTCTCGAACCTGAGGATAACTTAATTTACCCAGATTGTTGTAATATATAAGGGGTAAATAGATCATGAAAAGATATAGAAGAATTGCACCCAAGAACTCATAACTTAGAATTGCTCCATGTTAGCAGTTTTTGTAAATGTTGTACCATCTATGAAATCAATAAAATCTTTGAGCGGTTTTACCATTTCTACATACTGAATTTCAAATAGCAGTGCTTCTAAAGACCAAAGGCCCAGTCTGAAGGAGCTACTGTTCGACCTGTAATTGTATCAGTTCAATTTCCATTTTGTGATTCGATTCTCTTTTACAGTAGTTAAATGAATGCATAAGCGTGTTGATGATTTTATGTCATTTGAAAGAGATAGATATTTCCTTAAGCATTAGATGATTGTTGTTCCAATTCCTATTACTGAGATTTTATGTGTGACAGTTCCTCATAAGTTCATATTTGTTGTTCCTTTCACTTAGTTTACATTTGTTGTTCCTTTCTATTAAAATATAGTTGTTGTTCCTTTCAATAGAAGTACGATTGTTGTCTCTTTTCGATTAGATTACAGTCTCTGTTTCTTTCCATAGATAGAGTAATTCGCCTTTTCCCTTTCTAGTAATTTCATTCATAATAATAGTCAATTATGCAAGTCTTTATTTAGATTCAATTATTTCTCTTAAAATGAATTCAATAGATTAATTAGTTCATTTCAATTACACAACATTAGATTTCAAATCCTCGAATATTTAATGAATGTTTGAGGAACTTGATTGTTGATAAACTCATATTTGCTTTAACTACACGATTTTAGCCTCTACAAGCTATCTGCATAGACTTTGCCGATATTCTTGAGATAAAAGACGAATCCTCGGGTTGATAAATTAATGTTAAACTAAGGCTATTTTTAGACATCTTTAGACCCCAACATTTTGGCACCACTATCGGGGAAGAATGTCAAAGGTAACATAGATTGTGCCTCTGGAGGATGAGGTATTGAAGACGGAAGGTAAGAACCTACGCAGGCAATAAGTAAGATGCTTATGCCAGTGCCTACCTCCAGGTGACGCATTAAGAGGTTGCATAGGTTTTTTTTTTCTTGATTTTCTTTTTTGTGTGTGTAAAGTGTGTATGACTAAGAAGAAAGATCTTGAAAAACCAAAACCCCCACCAAAAATTACCAAAGCCCAGGGCTCGATGCTCCCTGGAAGAAGCACTTTCATAGATGACATCATCTGAAAAGAAGAATCTCAAGCTTCGATTGGACCTAGAAAAGGATCTACCTGAATCCCCTAGGTGGCAGTTTCACCAACTGCAGCCCACGCTGAGATTCATAGCAAAACTAAAGGGACTAAGCAAAGCTTTCAGAGCATAGATCTTCCTCCCCTCAACCCTTTAGAAGAGGGAAACTCTTGTAATCTAGAGGAAGGAGAAGGAGAAACCAGTGGGATAGATAAGATAGACCCACCACCTGATCCTGAATCTCCTGTGAAAGAAGAAGGCATACCTAAAATCCCAGATAGAGGGAGTGAAATCAAATCCCCTAGAGGATCAAATAACCAACCAATTCAAATTAAATATCTGGATCAAGAAATCCCTAAAGATTTATGGCATATTTTCAATCAAATGGAACAACCAAATCCACAATGTCCCCAGACATCCACATTGGAATATCCTATAGTTGATCCAATCGCCAATGCCCCCATGAAGGCAATTCCCCTACAAAACTTTCCAACCTTTCATGGATTAATCTCAGAATACCTGGACACATTCTTATTTGAATTTGATGTCCTATGCAGAGGGTATGATTACACCTCTGAACCCCAAAAATTAAAATTGTTCCCCTCCACTTTGAAAGGAGAAACTCTAGGTTGGTTTATGGGATTAAGGGGTGAAACTATAAACTTATGGGATGAGATGAAACATGCATTCTTGACAAAATATCAGGATTATTGTAGAACCAAAGACTTAAAAGATGAAATATTTCAAATGTCTACAAAAGAAAACAGATCATTAGAAGAATATGTCGAGAGATTTCAATATAAATTACAAAGATCACCCTATGGTACGTTACCAGGTGAAGTACTTAAGGAAACTCTGATTAAGGGTATGAAATATGAATGGGTAGAAAGGTTGAATTTTATGGGGAAGGTTGACATTTATCAAGAAACTTATGATGACATCGTCCTATTGTGCATCAAGTGCTCAAGAGGAAGTTCAAGGACCAGATCAGGGATGCGTATCCCCCTCACCAGAAATAGAAATACTACCACCGGGGGTGTTACACGAGATGAAGTTGGTAATCTCTTACAAAACTTCAAAACAGATATTCTAAGCACTCTAACTACACAATTGGATGTATTGTAGGCCAAATAGAAGCAGAACAAACGTTGGCCATATTTTGCCACAGATGCAGAAGAAAACATGGTCCAAGGGATTTCCCTTTGGATGTGGTTTGGGTTTGTGCTATCTGCACCAAATATCATGACATGGAACAATGCCCATCGCTTCCTGGACTAAAATTTGTCTTTAGAGAAGAAGAAGAAGAAACATAGACGTTATATCTGATGGCTCAATGTCGTCAATGGAAGAATCGGCCTCCAAATACACTACATGACCCTTCCTCTTTCTTCTCTAGACAGTATAATCAATAGCAAGCCCCTGGTAGCACATGGAAGGGTCAACTGCTTACTAATCAAAACTGGCAGCCCCAACAATACCCACCTGCAAATCCCACTTGGCAAAACCAACCCGCTGCAAATCCTGCCTAGCAGAATCAACCAACTACAATTTCCACTTGGCCTAAGTCACAATATCCCACCTCATCCTGGAAAAACTCAATTAACAACATCTACCCTTCACAGTGGCCCAACATGACTACCCAAAACCCAAATTGGAATCAGAATTGGCAGTGCCCCATGGGGATAAACAACCAACCCATGGGGATGGCCCCTCAAACTCAGCCTACATTACAAGCACCACTCCAATATCCCTAGAATTCACAATCACAATTGCACCCTCAATTACCAGCCCAGCCTCACCCAAATCCAAATAACACACCAGCTCAACTCGTCTAGATTATGGAGAATGGGGAAGGAGAGACCAGCTCGGTAGGGTGCAACGAACTATGGTTGATATTGGGGTGCATAATCTCTCCTGAAGAAAATAACGTCTTTCAAGAGCAGGAGAATGAAAAGAAACCAACAATAACACCCTCGACTATGGTAATAACAGAAGAAATTGAGCAGGGGCGAAACACAGTCGAATCACAAGATCCTGATAAGGATGAAACATCCTCCCCTCTGTTCCCCAAAAGATTGATGATAGAAAAACCAACTGTATATCCCAACTTCGACATTGTAGGGGGACTCAAGAATTTATATATCAAGATTCCACTCCTGCAAGCTCTTCAAGACATCCCAATTTACGCGAAAAAGATCAAGGAGCTATGTGGGAGAAAGCTCGTCAGAAAAATTAAAGATCCATCATCAATAGTCCACGTGGTAGGAGCCTTGTTTGATATAATTTTAGATAGGCAAGAACCGGTCAAATATACAGATCCAGGGAATCCCATAGTGACAGTTCAGATCCAGGGTTGTTCTTTTCCAAATACACTAGTTGATTTGGGAGCAACCATCAACATCCTGACTATGGAAACCTGCAATACCTTGGGTTTTGACTCCTTTGAACCAACCGCAATAATGTTGCAGTTGGAAGATCGATCGATAGTTTGACCAGTTGGCACATTACATGATATAGCCATCTCCGTCGACTCTTGGGAATATCCGATGGACTTCCTCATCATCAACCCAAGAAGTGGACTTGAAGGGAATCCATTGATACTAGACAGGCCATGGCTTGCAACAACAGATGCATACATAGGATGTCGAACAGGTAATATGACAATTGATCGAGGGGGTATCACAAAGAATCTCATTTTATATCCTCCTACTAAGCCAAGCCCAACTTTCATATATCCACAATTGCCACCACCACGATACCTAGAGAAGGATTTACGAGCCCCTCTTATGCAAGAAGAAGCCCTTAGACTCAAAAACCAGCTAGAGGATGATGTAATCAATAGGTTTATCAATAGTCTAGCCACCATGAGCAACCCAACCTGCAAGATGCTCCAAGCTCTTCTATACTGTGAAGCACAGGAAGACCTGCTAGAAGATTTAATGGAACAACAAATTCCAATTACAGTTGTTCATAACAGCAAACCCGTCGAGATTGCACCAGGGAGGTATCTGAACATCAATGCCAATTTAGATGAACAACAACAACGAAAGATAATTCAAGTCCTCTCCAAATACCAGCAAGATTTTGCATGGGAATATTCTGATATGAAAGGTATTGATCTGCAACTCTGCACACACAACATTTATGTTGAAAAATATGCCCAGCCTATCCGACAGCCACATAGAAGATTGAATCCTGACCTCAGGGATATCATTAAAGAAGAATTACAAAAGCTGTTGGATGTAGATTTTATATATCCCATCTCAGATACTCGGTGGGTTTTCCCATTAGTGATCGTCCCAAAGAAAAATGGGAAATGGCGAATCTATGTTGACTACAGGGAACTTAACAAAGCCACTTAAAAAGACCACTTCCCTTTGCCTTTCAATGATCAGGTCCTGGATACTTTGGTAGGAAAGAAATTATTTTCTTTCTTGGACGGTTTTAGTGGGTACAATTAGATTCAGATTACCCCAGAAGATCAAGATAAAACTACATTCACATGCCCCCGGGGCACTTTTGCATACAAAGTATTACCCTTTGGACTTTGTAATGCTCCAGCCACTTTTCAAAGGGCCATTATGAGCATATTCAGTGATCTGATCAGTGAAGGACTTGGAGTCTATATGGATGATTTCACTCCTTATGGCAATGACTTCAATCAAGCACTGAATAATCTAGAGAAAGTACTAGAACGGTGCATTGCGACCAGGTTATGTTTAAGCCATGAAAAATATCACATGATGATGAAAAAAGGTGTGGTACAAAGGAATTATATCTTTGCAGACGGAATTATAGTGATCCAGCAAAAATAGAGGTAATCCTTATTCTACCTACACCACACACACAAATTGAGGTACGTAGTTTCCTTGGCGCTTCAGGATACTATCGTAGATTTATGGAAAATTTTGCAAGAACCGTTGCACCTTTACATGCTTTCATTGGTAATGTAGAGTTTCAGTGGTTTGACAAGTATGATGTGGCATTTGCAGGACTCAAGAAGTTGATCTTGACAACACCGGTGTTGAGGGGACCAAATTGGAAAATACCATTTCACATCTCCACCGATGCATCAGATTTTTCCATAGGTGCTATCCTTGGACAGGAAGAAGGCAAGAAACCCTATGCCATTTATTTTATTAGTAAGAATCTTATTTCAGATGAACTTAATTATACAGTAATAGAGAAAGAGTTTTTATCTGTTATACATGCCATCAATAAAATTTTTCATTATATAACAGGTTATTCGGTTATTCTATATAATGATCATTCTGCTATCATATATCTAACTAATAAACCGATTACTAATGGATGGGTCACTCGATGGTTATTACTATTGTAGGAATTTGATATCACCATCAAATATCGACATGGGAGAGAAAATATTGTTGCAGACTTCCTATCCCGTATACCCAAAATAAACGACTCCTTAATAGTCGAAGATCAATTTCTAGACAAGCATCTGTTATAACCCTAAATTGCACTATCCCTGCTTACCTGGCATCAAGCCTACTCATTGCCTTTCCTTGCCAAAGCCATGTTGAACAGACTCTTCAAAAAACCTCCTAAATCAAGTAACCCGCGCCCTAACTTAGCACTGGGCGCGTTGGGACGCTGGTAGGCCTTCTGCAGCATGCGTGTGAACGCTGGCTAGCCCACTACAGACCGCGTTTACCTAACAAAGCAAAAAATCAGGAAAGTTTCCGCCGGGACAAAGAGATTTTTTTCAGTTAACTGGAACTCCCAGCCATGCATGGCCGAGAGTTCGCCTAAAACCCTAGCTCCTTCTAGCCTATAA
>JASDQU010242876.1:45120-55442 GCA_032191745.1 Picea mariana
AGTGATAGTTGGCATATTTCCCTCAGCATAAATTTCGTGTGTAGCTAAGAGATTAATAGGGCACGACTAATCTCCTGTCATGGTCACGGTGAATTATCCTACTTCGATTCGGCTTAACTCTAGGAGAAAATATGATCTGTGTTGAAGATCTTCCCAAGGTTTGTCTGTACTAGTCATTGCTTCGATTACTGCTTCGTTAGAAAGCAAGACTAAGTCTAACGAATCGGTTTTAGCAAGAGAACCCTGAGCCTAAATAATCTCTAGAAGTGGATCTGACTCTTGTGCAAGAGTCAGATCAAGGTTAGCTGAAGCATGCTAGAATAAAGAGTACGCTACTTCAGCAGAAGACAAGGGCATGGACATGCCTGGGTGCCCTGTCTCATCCATCGTGGCCGATGGGGAAGGAAGTATCCATGGATCCTCGAAGTAAGTCATGCGAAACGACGAAACTTGAAAAATATCAACCTTATGGTGATTGGATATAAATTTGATATCGTCATGAGAGGGTGGGTAATCGAAGGTACCCATCAAGGATGGGCACAAACCAACTCCTATGTTGATGACACCTGGTTGAGGATTATCAATCATCGAGATCGTGGATGCCCCCAAAGCTGGGTCAGGTCTGGAGAAAGACAATTGATCAATGGTCACTATCCGACCCTCGTGTGGAAACAACAAGACCCAGAAAACTGTAGCAACCATAGCTTGCATAGCATAAGTCCAACTCTGTCATAACAAGAGGTTATAGTCGAGGGGAGCATCGACTACCTCTACTTCGACACACACAGTCTTCCCTCCTAATTTCACGAGGAAAGAAGGAACGATGCCATGTGGTCGGAACGAACGACCGTCGAAAGCAGTGAGGAGAGTAGGTGATGGATACAAAATGGGCTAGCCAATGGCCCTCCAACATGGAAATGACATAACACATGTCGAGGCACCCTCATCAACCACCGTGTAGAATATATTTTGAGTAAAATTTTTTGTGGGATAAGCCACTACTATCTAAAATGCTATGTGGTAAGGTAGACGAGGTTTTAAGTCAGTTGTATCCAACATGATGGTACCCAGATTACAAGTCTCAGTAGAGCCTAAAGCGGTTAACAAGGATTTCCTCTGAGAAGGGCAGCTTTGGAGGACCTCCAAAGTATACATCGCACAAGGGGTTTGTGATAAATCCTCCACCATAGAGTAGTTCTGGGTGGCCCTTGTGTTTGGGTTATGAGAATATTTTTTAAGTGCACCTTTTGGAATGCGTGTCATTGTTTCTCCCAACGTCTTCTCAATCTGTAGAGGAAGAGATGGGAGGTCATCTTCTTTACCCTTCTCAGAAGCGCTTGGTTTACTATAGTCATGCGCTCCAGTAAATATAAAAGCATCACCCCTAACCATATATACGTTCACGGATGCAGGGTTTTTCGGAGGTGGACAGGGTTCTTGGTTGCCCCCTTCTGTGCTTGTAGAGGCTTGAGTTAGATTTTGCCCATGTTGAAATGGATTAGTCAACACCGCCTGTTGTTGTTGCGTGACAAATTTTTGGGCCTCTGCAAGTCGAGGACATAGATGGGTCGGGTGGTCTTCCATGCACAAGTTGCATGGATAGCTCGCCTTCCATTTTTCAGTGTTGTCCCTGCCAGCATTATTGGTGGGTTTTTTTATCTCCCTTACCCTTCTTTCATTTTGTTTTCTTCCCTTCAAGCTGCTGGGTGGCCTTTAGGTTAGTCGACTGCACTGTGTGTACCTCCGACGTTTTGGTGGGGGGAGAAGCCAAAGTAGTAGTTTGGATGGCCGCTATGTGTTTCATAGATAACTACTGTAACTGATTCGTCAATTGCTAAGTAGGCTTGGTTTGTGTTGAACCAACAATACCATCGGCATGTGGTCCAACTCTCTGTCTAGTTTTATCCAGTATTGAATGTGGCACATCTAGCAAGATGTTGTATAATAAACTGGACCGAGAATAGATGAGCTCAAACTATTGAGCTCTCATGATGGTGTCTTCTTTGGAGAAAACTCCTGACGTCACATCTTTGGATAACTCTGGGACCAAAGACTTAAGGAACCACTCAAGTAGGNCCTGACGTCACATCTTTGGATAACTGTGGGACCAAAGACTTAAGGAACCACTCAAGTAGGAATGCTGGTGGGACTGGTACCTTGATTAAACTCTTCCAGCGTCTCCATTCTCGGATGTGATCAGAGATATGGTCGCTGTTGTTTGTTCAAAATTGGTGAGCAGCTCTGTGCCAGTGTCGTATCTCACAGGTAACTGGAAATGGTTCAGAAAATCCATCGCGAGTTCGCCAAAACAAGAGTATCTTGAGCGATCGAGCTCAATGTACCATTTTGCGGCACTCCCAATAAGAGTACATTGAAACAATTGCAACTATACAGAGTCATCTTTCAATGAGTTAGTTGAGCACCAAAGATGAAAGGTAGTCACATGATCTCCTAGATCTTCGTTAGGCTTGGCTTTGAACTTTGGAATGTTCGAAGGCAACTTCGTCAGCATAGGAGGCCAATGTGGATCGTGAAAAATAGGGTCATTCAACAACCTTGTCAAATCTGGCAAGTGTAAATTCGCCAGGAAAGGTAGTTTGGGTTTTTGGTTGATAACCTGAGAAAAAGGGGCTTGGAGTTTGACTGACACCAGGTTTCCAGCAAAAGTCTGGTTGCTGGCCCGGATTCTGGTAGAAACCATGGCCCTGGCCAGCATATGGATTTTGCATATGTGGAGACATCATCGGTTAATTTCCCAAATAGGACATAGACTGTTGCGCATGCATTATATTCGAAGGACTTTGGGAAGGATTACCCCATGCCGGTCTCGTGGGGATAGGCACAGTAGTTTTTCTGGGGTTCCATTGATTGTGGAAAGAATTACCCTAGATCGACATTTCGGATGAGGGAATAGAGCCTTGCCAAGAATTTCAAGGCCCTGGAGCAGAAGACGTTCCTAGGTTTGCCCCCTATGCAGGAATAGTAACCTGCATAGGAGTCGATTATCCAAAAATGGGATTGCCCCCAATCAAGAAAGAAGCTGATGAGAAGGCATTGTTACCAAACGTTTCATTCAAAGAAAATGATGTTGAACCGACCATCATACTATGCAAAGGTGGTCCTTGACTCCCCGCTCCAAATAAACTATTGTGTGTAGGTTTCCCGTTGGATTACTGATGCGAGCCAGCGAGTGAAGGGGATGAAGGAGGGATATGACCTCCTCCGTAAGCGAAAGAATTAAAAGGAGCAGGAGTACCCCCCATGTGACCTTGAAGAGGAGCGTTAGAGATCCTTACCCCCATACCTAAATTCTTTAAAGTGGATTAAGAAAGTATAGGACTTGTACCCGAACTAGGCATCCCATATGAGAATGGAGGGCCTGTCGCACTTGGTGTGAAAGGGGTTGTGGCCGTCGCCAAAGATGGGATCAGACCACTATGTGAAGTAGTTGCCATCAAGACCATGGTGGCTTGGATCGACAATGGTGGGTTAGGAGGTGAAATCTCTCCTGTGGTGACAAACATAGTGGGAATTGAAGAATTCCCAGAAGGAGTAACACCATTTGTTTCCATTGTTGTGTGCAACACTGTCTGGCGCTCGTAAAATTGAATTGGTATGATGAAAGGTGCCAAGAAATTAGTGGTTGGGGTTTCAACCGGGCCAATAGCAGTTGCTTCCAGGTCCAAAATGGTCGATTCCTCCGAGGGTTGGTTAGGCACAATGGCTTGTAACCCGGTCACTTCAAAAGACCCTTGTTGGTCTAGCTTTCGCCTTAATGGTGGCGGGGGTGGCTCCAGTGTAACCGGTGGTAGGCCAAGAAGCCTTCGTGATCGATAGATCTCGGGATCCTCCACTTTGTGAAAAGATTCAAGACACTCTAAGGTAGTCTAAATGTTCAAAAGTAACACACACTAAAAACAAAAGTCCCTAGAAGATAAGACAGGCAGACACTAAATTAATTGGAAGAACAGTTACAACAACCAACACTAGAACAACTTACTGGTGCAAGTGAAAATCGAACACGGAAGCACCCTCCGAGTATACTCTAAAAAGCATGGCCCAATGTCTATCCTAGGTACCGTGGTATACCCCCGCAGTCACCTGTGTATGTCCCTAAAAAATATTGGCAACTAGGTTGCCAACGCGCAAACAGTCACCAGGTGGGTACAGTCGAAAGTCGGGTAGATCACAATGAGCAGGGTATCGAGCCTGAAACCTGTCAAAGGTATAGAGAGCAAATGGTCCAGAAGACAACTGAGGACCTTGAACGGATTTGATACCCATGAAGCCCTATGGAAAATGCAAACGACGGAATCCCAAGACAAGCCTCTATATGTGTTCTCCACTATGATTGGTCCAGCTTTGGAGGGTTTATCTCTGCTACCTTTCCGCACGCGACCTCATGTTTATACCATGTGTTAGAGGGGGGTTCCAGATAACTTTCATGACACTGGGCTTAGACACTCCCTAACTCAGACTCCAATGTTTGAGTTTAAATGGCCTTGAAGAGTTTCCTCTCCAACCTAATCCAAGGCCCTAATCCTGAACTAGTTGGTGAACCCTACAAACATAAAAGTATAGTAGATTTTTAAATTTAGCGTTAATTTTATGGCTTTGTCTTACGTCAAGGGGTATGAAGGTGAAACTGATGATGTGAAAAGACAAAAGAAAGAAATGAATAAAAAATATGGAAACAAAACTTTTACTTAATGCAAAATTTCAACTTTTTTTCAAAATAAATATTTTAAATTTTCTAAGATTTTGGACAACAAACTCAAAAATATTTCACTTGACTACAAGCTACTTATGATCTAAGTAAACTGCAAAAACTTATGAAATAAATGAATTTTCCCTGGCTAATAATGCAGAACACACTCTTCAACCAAACAAGAAAATGAAAAGAGATTTTTTTTTATTTAAATGCTTGATAAAGCAAAAAGGAAAAATACCAACAAGCAAAAACCAAGAAAAAACAATTCTGGCTTAATCGTAGATCGCAAAGAACCAGGTCAAAAATCACACACTAGAAATTAAAAAAAAAAGACTCTCACACTTGTCTAAAAACCTTAAAAATTCTTTTATTTTTATGACAACTTTTTTAAATGAGAAAAAACAAGCTAAGGGTAAGATTAATCCTAAGCTACTGATTGTTCAGACAAAGATTCAAACACCTGAGAGGAATAATTCTTATCAAGGGAAAGGATGACTACCTTACCCTCAACAAAAAGTATCCTATACAAGCACGCGACTGTTAATCTAACAGCACGCGTGTGAACACACACTGGATAGATACATAGGGCGTGTACATGCGGGCTAACCTTGTACATTCCACGTATATATCTAAACTGTAAGAAAAAATGAAAACAGACAAACCAAACCAGGAAGAGACCACTGATATTGATAACCAGGATCCTTTGAAAGGATTGGACACTCTTTTTAACAGAAAAACAAATAATGTATGGAAAAATGATAAAGCAAAAACAATCTAAGATAGGACTACAAACAACCAAGACTCAGACATAATTCCATAAAACCCCCTAAGAATGTGTGATTCTGATAGGGAAGAGGTTGACTGCCCCCGAAGTTCTCTGAACTCTACACACTACTGCTACTTCTTTAGCTAGCATTCACATGCATGCTGTAAGAGAGTAGGGCATGGGTACACGCGTGAAGACCTTATGCAGGCTGCATGCACCTCTATGGGTCCCGACAAACACAGTCAAGAAAATCAGAGAAAGATGGTATGGAAAACCAGACTCTCTGCTAGCTTAGACCTTACAGAAACTAAAAGAAAAAATAGGCAAGAAAAACTAGTCCTTAAAACTACCCAAAAACTAAATAAAATTCCAGGAACCCTAAAGAGTCTCCTGAGTATGGTCACTAATTCTGTTGTGAGGGAAATCTCCCTATGGACTAGCAAATAGGGTTTAGACTTTGCATGCAGGTATCACCGAAGAAAAACTACTTTCTACCTTCATCCCTAGATGTAAATCCCCTTTTCTTAGTAAATGCAAGGAAACATCAACCTACCTCGTTCTCGACATTTGATGTTGATCCTCCATTGTACTTGATTACTTGTTCACAATACTCCTTCCAAAGATGACCTGCATACAAGACAAGCAACAACTACACATGCATCCTACTTATATACTAACGGGTTAGAAATCCAAACATATACTAATCAAACTATAAAAAATTCATGAATTGGGACGGGAAAAGCATTTTCTTTATTACTTTGAATGATTCAACTTACAAAAGTTGAGACCGGCCACCACTCCGCGAACCTGATCCTGGGCTCCTCTTCAACTGTCCTCCAACTGCTTTTCTTTATATCTCCTTTGGCACTAGGAAAGGCTAAATGGTTGGGACAATGGGAATACGCAAATGGGAAAATTTTCTTTGCTATATTTTTCCCTCTTCCAAATGAGACCCCTACCCTTTCTTTTATAGGCTAGAAGGAGTTAGGCATTTGGACAAACCCTCAGCCATGCATGGCCAGGAGTTTCAATTAACTCACCCATAGTTTTTTTGTTCCATCGACAACTTTCCTTTTTTCGTGCTTTTGTTGGTCCACGCGGGTTGTTTTGGGTCAGCCAGTATGTACATGCGTGCAATAATGGAGTAGGGCGCGTGGGCCTTTATAAAAGAGGATTTTCAAAGAGTTGTTTAGAAGTGCTTTGGCAAAAAAGAATATGAGATGGCCGAATGCCCGGTAAGCATGTGTGGTGCAATTTAGGGTTATAAAAACCATTGACAGGTCCAGATCTCCATTTTGGGTCAATGGACACCGGCTACGACTCTATCATCAGCTTCCCTCAAAAGAATCTTTCTACCAAGAAGTAAGTAAGGATCCTACCATTCAAATTTTGGCTGGCTGGGAAGGTAATCCAGCCACCCCAACTCCATAAATGTTGAATTTTGTTGACACTGTACATACTGTATATATATATATATATATATATATTTCTGTAGATTTTATTTAGTTTTTTTTATTATTTTTGACAGTCACTCGAGAAAATAAGAACTAGGGAGGATAACTGTAATGAACTCAATTAACACTCTTTTTTGTTCCAAACTCCTACTTCATCTCATCACCCAGACCCTATCTTTTGCAGATAAATGAATGTGTCATGTTCAACAACAACAATTGGGCAACTATAATGAAACTCATAACATTAACAAACCATCGACTACTTAATTTTGAAATAAACCAACCCATTTCCATTCAAGAAAAACACATTTCCAGGTTTCTAAAATTTACCTATTCAGATGGTTAAAAACCTAACAATTGTTGTTCCTTTTGCACGCTTGTTGTTCCTTTGAATGGAACAATTGTCGTTCCCTATACACGTCCACTGTTCCTTTTGAACACTTGTTATTCCCTTTTGCACACTTGTTGTTCCTTTGAACAGAACAATTGTCATTCCTTTTGCGCGCTTGTTGTTCCTTTGAATGCAACAGTTGTCGTTCCCTTTACATGTCCATTGTTCCTTTTGAACAATTCCCATTCCCTTTGCACGTCTATTGTTCCTTTGAATGGAACAATTGTTGTTCCTTTTGCGCACTTTTTGTTCCTTTGAATAGAACAATTGTCATTCTTTTTACGTGCCCAATGTTCCTTTTGCACACCTGTTCTTCATTTTTCTGTTCCTTCCATACATTGTTGATAAAACGCTAAACCATTCCTTTGGGGTACAACTTTCACCAAATAATTTTCACCAGCATTATTTATAATGATCTATCATTATTTTTTGGACTATATCCCATACCTTATCAAATTGTTTTTTGGATTACTTTCTTTGAAATATCTTAAACCTTGTTTATAACCTGTAACCACCATAATTCGTTTCTTTTCCCTTATACATACAAATACACTTAAATGATATCTCACCTTTATATTATAATAAGGAGTCTGCGACACACTTTTACTTAGAATCCTTACACTTCTTTATGCCATCCCTTACTCTTAAGGAGTAGATGAGCCTCCCTTCATACACTTCTACCAAACAAAAAACAAAAGAGCCATAAAATTTCTTTCTTTTCCCACAAAGAATAGGGGGTCTCATCATGAGCCAACCTACCACGATCATTGTATACTAACCTCAATGGCATTCCCACTATGGCTACCACACCAAGGCAATGGCCTTTGACATTTTCTTTCGTCAAAGGACAAGAGGTCTCATCACGAGATGACTTGTTCACTTAAGTTACAATCTAGTGAGTGGAATTATCATCATCTGGATACCAAACCAGGATAATGGTCTTTTTTTCAGGAAAAACTTAAATAAATGTAAATAATAATAATAATAATAATAATAATAATAAACAAAAAAAAAACGATAAGTAATAAAAATAAATAAATAAATCCACAAAGAATAGGGGGTCTCATCACGAGCCAACCTACCACGATCATAGGATAATAACATAAGTGACATTCCCATTATGGTTACCACACCAGGGCAATGACCTTTGACATTTTCTCATCAAAGGACAAGGGGTCTCATCACAGGTCGGCTTGTTCACCTAAGTTACAATATAGTGAGTGGCATTATCACCATCTAGCTACCAAACCAGGATAATGGTCTATTTGGAAAAGACGATTCAAATAATTATCAAGGATACAGGCTCATCTAAGGGTTAAAAGACAACCCTGACGAGGCTATGGATGCCTGCTGGCAATAGTGGCTCTGCTTGTGGTATGGAAGTTTACCTTAAATGCCAAGTTTCTGTGTGTCTCTAGATTTCCTTCACTCAATAATGAGGCTATCATTTCAGTTGTATTCAATAAAACAGAAAAGTAACAACATTATGATATGTGGGATATTATTTAAATGAACAGATTTAATTTATTTGACGTATGTATCCTTAAAGCATTCTTTTGAGTATAGGTATATTTCAATTCCACGAAAGAGGACTAACTTTTAATGATTACCATTAAAATATGTTGTTTGAAAATTAATCATTGATCCCCATTGATGGTGGCAGTACAATCATTACCCCTCATCATCAATACCTACACTCATTACTTTCCCCTATGCTGACAGTCGAGGTCAAACTTTATATTAATGAGGGAAGTGGACGCTCAACACACTTCTCGATAAAGATAGTAATGATTGTAATAAATACCCACATTTGCAAACACTTGTTGTCTCTGATATTTTCTATTTTCAGTAATTTTTCCTCCGAGATGGTCTAACCAAGTCTTCTACCAGGAACAAAAGTTGTCCACATTTTCTCAAAAAATGGGTGGCAGAGGTGTGCGTAGGGAGCCAACTTTACTACATGTTACAGAGAAATCAAGAGAAATCCTACACCGTCTAGGGTGGATGGAGTACTTCAACCGTTTGCAAGGATATGACATGAATGTCATGCTTGAATTCTTTTAGAATCTGCAGGGAGAAATATCTATGGTGCGAGCCATACGAATCTCAATCACCCCGAAAATCTTATAAGAGGTCATAGGCCTCCCTAACATGGGCATTTAGTGGACAAGAAGATACACAACACTGAAGGAAGCTGTGGAAACTTTCACAGACCCTAGGGAAGAATTGGATAAGAAGGGAAAGGGACTTAATCCCAGTACCCTCAGAGAACCATGGAAGGAACTAGCAGGGATAATTCAGCGGTACATCACCTGTGATGGATGATACGACGTAATTCGACCTCACCACCTCAAATTGTTGGCAACCTTAAAACAACGGTTAGTACTTAATCTACCTTTCTTTCTGAATGCCATATTACATGAGGTTTCCTTAAGAACACAAAAGTCCAAGGATCCTATTACTATTATTAGTCACCACAGATTAGTTAAATTGATAACAAATAAAGCACTGAGTCAAACTCAATTGACCTGGGATAGTTTGATTGAGGCCAATAGACCTCCAGAACTAGAGTATCCTGAATTATGCCATGAAGACCCACCACATTAAATTGAAGATAGACAGGCAGAGGAGACTACCTCCCAAAGAGAAATCCCATGTCCTCAAATCGAAGCTGAGGCTGACCCTGCCCAAATCACAGAGGCCCAGACCTCACAAACACATGCATTAACAAAAAAGAGGAATAGAGCAAAAATTTCCCCTAAAACTTGTTGGATTACTGAGAGGGGGGGTGAATCAGTAATAACGTAATTTTAATCCTTTTTCTTCAAATGTTATATCAATGTAGAATTATTATCCAATAATGAGCAGTAATAAATAAGCAATGAACAAATGAACAATCATACACATGTACAGTAGACCAGTGTTTTACGTGGAAACCCAAATCGGGAGAAAACCACGGAATGCTTTTTCTTATATGTCTTGAAGAATTACATTCATTGG
>JASDQU010242876.1:92967-114497 GCA_032191745.1 Picea mariana
TAATCATCTAAGGGGTCCTACCAAACATAAATTTTAAAGGGATGAGACTTTAAAAGAAAATTTAAAATCTAAGGCTTAAAAAGGATTGAAAACAAACTAAAAGACCCAAGTCAATTTAGTGTGATAACAGGAAGAACTAGAGAAAATAGAGTTTGATTTAAAGGATGATGAATCAAACTCTACAGAAGAATAGGAATTAGAAGAACACAATCTTCATGCTCCAGTATTGAGGAGATCAGTTCGAGAAAGAAGGCTACTGGAAAGGTATAATCCATCTGGTTTCCGTTCAAATTTTTCTTTGTCTATTACTGATGATGATCCTAGAACTGTCAAGGAGGCAGTGGATTCAGAGGATGGAAAGCTCTGGAAAAAGTTCATGGATGAAGAAATGGCAGCCTTGGATAATAATGAGGCTTGGGATCTAGTGGAGTTTCCAACTGGAAGAAATCCCATTGGCAACAAATGGGTATTTAAAAAGAAGTTGAATGCAGAAGGCAAACTGGAGAAATTCAAAGCTCGGTTAGTAGGAAAGGGTTATTCCCATGTTGAGGGAATTGATTTAGTTGAGATTTTTTCTCTTGTTGCCAAGTTTACTTCTATAATATTTCTTTATCTATTGTTGTTGCATTTGATTTTGAAGTAGAATAGATAGATGTGAAGACAATATTCCTACATGGGGATATGGAAGAATAAATCTATATGAAGCAACCTGAAGGCTTTGTTGTGAAGGGAAAGAAGGAGTTGGTATGCAAGTTGAAAAAGTCCTTGTATGGTTTAAAACAATTACCAAGGATGTGGTATCAAAAATTTGATACTTATATGTTGGGACTTGGCTTCACAAGAAGCAAAGAGGATCATTGTGTGTATTTTAAATTAATTGGTGATCATTTGATTTATTTGGTCTTGTATGTGCATGACATGTTGTTGATAGGAAAAAACAAGGAGTTTATCCAGGATGTGAAAACTCAGTTGTCCTCTAAATTTGACATGAAGGATCTTGGTGCTTCAAATTTCATTTTGGTAATGGAAATTAAAAGAGAATGGAAAAAGAGGAAACTCTGGTTAAATCAGAGAAAATATGTCAAGACAATATTGCAAAGGTTTACTATGTAGGAATGTAAATCGGTCAAGGTCCCTATTCTTGTTGGTGTAAAGTTATTTGTGGATCAATGTCCCAAGACACAGGAAGAGGAGGAGGAGGAGGAGGACATGTCTCATGCTCCATATGTGAGTGCAGTTGGCAGATTGATGTATGCAATGGTCTGTACTAGACCGGACATTGCACATGCAGTGGGAGTTTTGAGCAGGTATATGTCAAAACCAAGGAAGGAGCATTGGACAACAGTAAAAAGGGTTTTCAAGTATTTACACGGCACTGCTATAGATATGGATTGTGGTACCAAGGAAGATCGGGATTGGACAGAGTGTTGGACATACATGGCTTTGTGGATGTAGACTGGGCTGGAGATATGGATTGTAGGAGATCTACAAGCGGGTATGTGTTTAACCTGTTTGGAGGAGGAATCAGTTGGATGAGAAAAAGACAGGATGTAGTGGCACTTTCAACTACATAATCTAAATACATGGTAGCCAATCATGCAAGTAAGGAAGTAGTATGGTTACAAAGATTGTGTTCGGGTATTGGGTTGGTACATTAAGCTTTAAGGATAGATTGTGACAGTTAGACTGCAATTTTTTTGGTGAAGAACCTGGATTATCATTCAAAGACAAAGCATATTGATATTCAATATCACGTTGTGAGACACATGGTTGAAGAAAAGAAAGTGTTGTTAATGAAGGTGGACACTTTGAAGAATGTTGCAGATTAATTAACAAAATATATGAGCACTGAGAAGTTCTCTTGGTGTAGAGGATCCATGGGCCTTGTTGCCCTGGATTGTTGACTATGTAACCCTGTAACCCCATGTATGCAAAGAAAACAACAAGTGGGAGCATGTTGGGTATGTGTTATATTCTTTGCACAATTAGATTAGTGCATGCTACATTGCGTCGAGCGCGCAGGGGAGTTTGAGGTGGGGTTGTAGGGGGGCAATAGCCCCCCTACGCGGGGGTTCAGAGGTAAGGCACCCCATAAATGTTTTTTGCCTCAGGAAACATGTTTCATTTTTGCCTCATTTTTTGTGTTGCCTCGATTTTTGTGTCCATTGTTGGTCGATTTTTTGGCACATGGTTTTTGCCGATGATTTTCTATTTTCAGTTAAGGAATTAAGGTTGTTGACTAATCCAGGTCATTAGGTTAGGGTTTTTGATGTTGTTGTATCTTATATGTATATTGTATTGTAAACAATGTATCACTATGAATGAATATAGAATATGTTGGTTTTCCCGGTTTGGGTTTCCAAGGGAAAAATCTCTGTGTAATGTGTGTATTTTCCATTGTATATTTTTTGTTCTCTTATTGAAAATCTATTTGCAATAAAATATTTTACAAGGTTAAAATATACATTCAGGATGGTTGTCCCTTGATATTGAATGACCTATTTCTTACAGGGGATGAGTAGCTCACGGATGGGTGTAAGAGGGAACTCACAGTTTGAAATAAAGGATCTGGATTTGACAGGATTGGAGGTGTGGCATAGGCTAGATGAGGTTTTCCTTAGCCAAGAAAAATATATATTTGAGATCCTGCAGAGATTCATGATGATGGAATGCAAGTCCATGACCACACTTATGGTTACGAATCTGAAGCTCTTGAGTGATTCATCTTTAGATTTGGTTGATCCCATGATGTACAGACAGTTGATCAGATATGTGATGTACTTGGTTAACAGTAGGCCAAACATATGCTTTACAATGAACACTTTGAGTCAATACATAATTGAGCCTAGACATGTACATTGGATAGCAGCAAAGCATGTGTTGAGGTACCTACATGGTACGGTTGGATGTGGACTTAGATATGTCTCAGATGGAGAAGTGAAGCTACATGGTTATACAGACTCTAACTGGGTGGGGAGTGCAGTAGATAGGAAAATCACATCAGGTTGTTGCTTCAAACGTCAGTGGCACTCAATACAACAGAGGCAGAGTATATAGTAGCCAATCTTGCAAGTCATGAAGCAGTGTGGCTTCATAAGTTGCTTAAAAGGTTATTTGATCTAGAGTTGGAGCCAACTTTGATACATTGTGATAATCAAAGTTGTGTGAAGCTTTTAGATAATCTTGTGTTTCATGACAAGTCAAAGCATATAGAGATCAAATACCATTTCATTTGAGACATGGTGCAGAGAGGATTTGTGGAGCTCCGGTACATATCCACAGATGAGCACATGTCATACATTCTCACCAAGATTCTATCTAGAGTGAAGTATGAGTACTTCATAGGCAAGTTTGGTGTGATGTAGAATGTCCACCCTCGTTGAGAGGGAGGTGTTATGTTTCTCCTCTAGCATATTTCCCTTTGGACAAGGGTTTCCCAAATCAGTCATGTGGAGAGACTAAGGGAGTAATGGAGTAGTCTTTCCTAGTGGATGGGTGTGAATGGGACTACTAGGAGAGGAGAAACATCATAGTATAGTCATGGATACTATTGGGGTAGCTTCATGCTACTAGATTCATCATGAAAATATAGCTATGGCTGATGGCATGGTAGTAGGTGTGTGCTACTAGTTGATTGTTGCATAGTTATAGAGATTATCGACTATGACTATGGAAGATGGCATGGTAGTAGCTGTGTGCTACTAGTTTATTGTTGCATCGTCATAGGGACTGTAGACTATGATTAAGGATGATGGCATGGTAGTAGTTGTGTGCTACTAGTTGATTGTTGCATAGTCATATGGACTATAGACTATGATTATGGTTGATGGCATGGTAGTAGATGTGTGCTACTAGTTGATTGTTACATAATCATAAAGATTGTTGAACTGTATGGTGGTAGATTTTGTAGCTACCAATTGATTGTAGGATATGACTATGGTTGATGGTATGGTAGTAGTTGTGTGCTACTAGTTGATTGTTGCATAGTCATAGAGTTTGTGACTATGGTTGATGGCATGGTAGGAACTATGTGTTATTAGTTGAATGTTGCATAGTCACAAAGATCATAATTATGGTTGATGGCATGGTAGTAGCTTAGTTCTACTAGTTGATTTTTGAATAGTTATGGAGACTATTGTATTGCATGGTATTAGTCTTACGAATGCTAGGGATTTCAAATCATGACTAAGGCTGATGACATGGTAGTAGCTTAGTGCTACTAGTTGATTGCAGTATAGCCATATACACTATGGCAGAGGATGGAACTACTGATGGCATGGTGGTAGTCATGGGGCTACTAGATAATTGCGGAGTAGTTGATGGACTACTAGAAGAAAACATCGTGGAAGAATACCTCCCTAGCTAAGAGCGAGTGTTGATGTTTTGGTAGTTGGGGCAGGTATTGGCTCTTGGACACCTTTTCTTAGAGAAGAAGAATATTCCAAGAATTCAAAGGAAGACCATTGAACAGTTGAAGAACACCCAAGAAAAGAATAAAGTGAAATAGAAGACCACAAAAGAGAAGTCGGCCCACGGGAAATAATAATAAAGTGGAAATATAATTTCTAGGAAGAGAAGTCGACCCATAGAAACAATAAAATAAATTTGAAGACCCAAAATAAGAAGTCACCCCAGATAGGCGCCCAAATTAGTATAAATACAAGTATGGGTAAGTTCATTTGTACAGTCACATAGTTCTCCTTCTACAATGCGCACTAGGCAATTTCAACTGCAGTTGCAGCAGTTTCACTATTTCTAGTTTATGGTTCTCTTGGAGAGTGTGTCCTACTTGGGAAGGATATTCTTGGTGGCTCTTGGTGGTTTCTCTTATGCGCTACCTCTAGAAGAGTTGCATTAAGATTGTTTGGTGTTTACCAGTTGCTTCATTCCAGTTTCAATTGCAGTTTCAATTACAGCTGCATTTGTAGTTACAGCTGTAGTGACAGTTGTAGTTGTAGTTGCAGTAGCAGTTACCAGTTGCCAGTTTTGTGGTGTGTTATCTTGCTCTAGTGATGCACCTATCTTGTGCCAGTTATGTGGTGCTACTCATTTGTCTACCCTCACTAGGGTTTGACAAGAAGAAGAGATAAGTATTTTTTATTAGGGTTTCTTCATTGTTGGTTTGCTCTTGTGAATAAAGTGTGTTCATGGTTGTATTGGAATATTCTCTCTAAGAAAAGTTGGTTGTTTTTTTCCCAGAGTTTGGGGTTTTCCCAGGATAAATTCGTGTCTTCTTGTGCTTGTTTATCTGTTGCCTATATATTTTAGTATATGGTTATTGAATGTTAAAAGAAGATCAAAATTCTATAGTAAATATAATGTTAACAAAAACTAATGAAAATCTAACAGATATAACCATCAAAACATACTTAAAGACATATGTTTAATCATGTAACATCTTGGAGCATAAGATCTCAGACCATCATACCTTCCTCAACTTTAGCATTAACAACATAACACCTTCTTCAAAAAAATTCACAGATACGTGATTCATCTACTGTCAACCTGCAGACACTCACACTTTGCTTTACTCTAATCCATGTATTCCCTATACAAAATTCGTCCATCTGCAACCCACATATATATGTGTTTCAACCTTATGCAAACCATGTATAACCTTATAAAACTGGTACGGTCACCTCCATGCACTTTGCTCTCCTCGACCTCCTTTCTTTTACACCATATTTGTTTTGCGGAGATCACCAATCCTCCTAGCGATCTCCTTTCTCCTAGGCCAGATTTGTTTTGCTCCATTCCACAAACTTGTTTGTATGTCAAATGAGAGGTTCTTGATATGTATTTATACCCTTCCAAGTAGCTTCTTTACTTGATCTTTGAGTCGACCTGTAACTTCTTGTTTGCAACAACTTTTCTCCTTTAATTAATTTTACGTCCAACTTGTAACTCGTTTGACCTTAGATCCAGGGCTTCTTGAACATACTTTGGGGCTTCATTTTTAAGAGGTTATAACTTCTAAACCATGAGGAACCACATGGCATACCACCTACCTTTGGAAACAACATGATGAGGATTATCCATCAATGAGGGTTTTTCATGTAGTTATGATGCCATTCATACTCGTTTTCTCCAATCAATTTTGGGCTTCATGACCACACCTTTGGGGCTTCTTACCTACTTAACCATACTTCCAAGGCTTCTTGTAGACTTCTTTGTAGTGTCTTTCCATGAGGTCCATTCTTAGAGCTACGCATAAGGGGACCACTTTGGAGACTTCTTCAAACTAACCCATCACTTCTAGAGGCTTTTAGACTTGTTCTAGGGTTGACATCAATGACAACCAATTTTCCAACAATCTCCCCCTTTTGCATTGATGGAAACACGCATACTCCCCCTGTGATCATTGTTCCCCCTATCTTCATGCTTCTGAAATTTATCTCCTGCTTATGTTCTTTCTCTCTCCCTTTGACATCAATGACAACCAATTTTCCAGCAATGACATCAATGACAACCAATTTTCCAGCAATCTTCCCCTTTGGCATTGATGGCAACACTCATACTCCCCCTGTGATCATTTCTCCCCCTTTCTTCATGCTTCTGAACTTTCTCTCCTACTTGTGTTCTTTCTCTCTCCCTTTGACATCAATGGCAAAGGGTAAATCCCCTTAACGATTTCTCTTCCCCTGTCTTCTTTGCAAGATATTGTGTAGATGAATATGGGATTCGTGTATATGCTTTATTTCCTCTCTTCTGTGGTTTATTTTCCATTGGTACTTCCTAGTGCAATCCATTGACATATATTAGAAGTGTTCATGTCAAAGTTCCTCCATCATTTGACTTCAAATATTCATGGTTGGTCATGTCTTTAATGAGCTGACATCAATGACATAATCATTCAACAATATGCTCTTGACAGTATAACTCCTTCTGATGGTTTTTATCCCCCCATCTGGTTGTGCCTCTCACAACTTTCCTTTCTGTGACTAGCTGGTTATGCTCTATCTTCAAATCAAACTCTGCAATTATGCAACAAGTACACATTCTTGAATCTGTAATGAATATATCCTTGCTTGAATACATGTTTGGAATCCTCTATATGATCATGAATCTCTTCCTCAAAAGTGTTCCAATGATATTTCTCATAACTATGAGCTAACTTCTTCATACCTGCATGGGGATGAGTTCTGAAAACTGCTTCTTAATCAACCAATCTTTCACGAGACATTCTGCACCTCTGTCATCAAACCATTCAAAAACTACCTTTTCAAACACTCCAGACTACCTAAAAGACAATTCTCCAATATGTAATAGTTGTTTCTTAGACTCCCCCTCTTTAATATTCACATTGTTGGGAGTCTCCAAGCTAGATTGTTTAGAACAATATATAAGCCTTCTCTATTGCAGGATCATCCTTCTGAATTATGACATGTTCCTTTTTACATGTAGATTCATCATGATTTCGCAACTCTGTAAATCCTATGAGTATGATCTCTGGGAGTTCTTCATTCACATGTTCTTATTGTTTTTTCTTTCTTCTCCAAACTTTCTTGTATCCGATATCAATGTTTTCCTTCAAGGAAGACTCCATCGTGTTTCAACAATCATGAGCTATGTGTCCATAGTTGTGGAAATTATGAAAGTCAATATTGTAGGGGGGCACATAAACATCTCTTGCTTGAATATTTCTTCCATACGATCTCCAATCTACAACTTTATGTCCAAATTTATTACAAGTAAAACAATAACCAGGAAAGAAACTTTGATACCAGGAAGCCAATGATCCTCTTTGTGATGTAGTCCTTCTGAATTCATTCCTTAACTGATCACAATCTTCTCTTCTATTGTTTCCTTCACAATGATTGAAGCTTCTTTGATACCTGGAGGTAGAAGGTCTTCTTGGAGATACACATCTTTTGCATTAATTCCTCTTTGACTCTTGTTGACCATGATCCCTTCCTTTGAGAATGTATGCATAATTATTAGCCTTCTCTTCATTCTTCTTTTCCGACAACCTGGAACACTTCTCTTCAACTTTTATTTATGGCTGTGTGGAGCTTCCTCTTTCTTCAACACTCTTATTGGGATTGGAATTTGTATCTTCTTTGCATGATGCCTCACGAATGTATCCAAGATCTGGTTTATTGAAGGGTGACCTTTGACGGCTGAGAATATCTTCTAGTACTTGAGATATCTTCAAGTTCTTGTTGAGTTTGACAACTTCGACTCTTAATGTGACGACTTCTTCTTCAAGCTTCTCGCAATCTTCTTATTTCTTCATCATTTGGAAACTCATTACTTATTTCGTTCTTTTTGCTTCTTCAATTTGGGTTTTCAAAGAGATGATTTCTTCTTCAAGTCTTCTTTCTTGTTGATTAATTTCATCTTCCAAAGACTTGTTTATTTTATGCTTTTCTTCCAACTGGTTTTTGAGTGTTTCTTCAATCTGTTTGGCTTCTTCTAATTGGACCTTTAGATTTTTAATAATCTGTTGGACTTCTTCAGAGTTTTTTGGGGGATTTTTAGAACCTTCCTTTAGCTTGATCAATTCTTCCATAAGGGACTTGTTTTTCTTCATTTCCCTTTTTAGTTCACTTAAATCACATATTAATTCTGCCTCAAGATCCACTTCACCTTGTTCATAATATTCTTCATCATTTTCAGGTTCTTTTCTTTGTCTTTCTAGGGCACATAATAATTATGCTAAATGATATGTCATACCATGACCAATTTCTTATTTTGGATATATCTGACCTAATGAGCTTCTTTCTTTTTGTTCTATCTCAACATCTTCTTTATCTTGATCAACATGCTTTGGCTCTATGATTACAATAAGAGATTCCTTAAAGTAGAGATTATGTAGCTTATTCTAAATCTCTTTGGTTGATGACCATTGTCCCACTTTGACTTTCACCGAATGATATAATCTATCCAGGATGGCATCCATTTCTATTTTGTTGTTTATTTTTAATTCCTTCTGGGTCGTGGTCTTAAGAGGTTTCTTTGGAGAAGCGTATCCTGAAACAACTGAGTTCCAAATATCAAACCCTTGTGCCTATAAAAATAATTACATTCTTGATCTCCATATTTCATAATTCTAACCATCAAACATTGGCATTCCATTATTAGTATAATCCATGATCTACCTTCCAGGGTTTAGACTGTTTTTGAAGAACCTCACTCTGATACCAATTGTTGGAATATTCACCAATATTGATAGGGGGGTGAATCAGTATTGAGCACTTTTTACCATTTTCAACCATAACATGTAAACATTAAGTTATCAAAATTTTATCACTTATGATTGCATTCATGATATCATCAACATATAACCACAGATACACAATACACAAGAGTTTTATGTGGAAACCCAAATGGGAGAAAACCATGGAACGTTTTTTAATATATATCTTGAATCTTACATCCATGGGAAGCCCCAAATTCCAAACTTCTCCAACACCAACGGTAAGGAGGCACCAATCCCCTATTTAAAGGCACCAACCTAAAGGAAGACACAACTCCCTAAATTCTCCAACACCAACTGGAAGGAGTCTCCAACCCTTTAATTTACAGGCTCAAACTTGAAGGAAGCTACAACTCCCTGAATTCTCAAGCTCCAACTAGGAGGAGGCTCCAACCCCCTGATTTACAAGATCCAACCTGAATGAAGCTAAAACTCCCTAGATTTTCTAGCTCCAACCGGAAGGAGGCCTCAACCCCCTTTCCTTACTCCTTCCTTCCTCCCTGGAATATAAGTGTGAGACTCAACCTGTCACTGTTGTTGTCACTGATACATCATCATCATCAAAACCAAACTCAACCCATCACTGTAATTGCCACTGATATTGATACATCATCATTATCAAAGCTAGACTCAACCTGTCACTGTATCTGTCACTGATATTGATACATCATCGTCATCAAAACCAAATCCATACTAGTGACCACATAAATCTCATGCCAATATCACCAAAGGACATCTCCAAATCATGTGCTCAAAATCACCATAATATGTGTCAAACCATGTGCCAAGATATGCCTCAAGCATGTACTAAAACATCCATGATATGCAACAAACCATGTGCCAAAGGCATGTGCCAAAGGCATGTGCCAAAATATGCCTCAAGAACCTACCAAACATCCAAGATATGCGACAAACCACATGCCAAATGTATGTGCTAAAATATGCCTCAAGCATGTACCAAACATCCAAGATATGCCTCAAACCATGTGTCAAGCATGTGCCAAAAATATGTCTCAAGCATGTACAAAATTTCTAAGATGTGCAACAAAGTAGGTGCCATGTCTCTCGAATCATATGTCCAAAATCACCAAGACATGACTCTAACCATGTGCCAAAGACCTCCAAGATATGATTCAAAGCAAAAACTCTCCAAGATATAACCATCAAAACATACATAAAGGCATACATTTAATCATGTAACAACCTAGAGCATAAGATCTCAAACCATCAGACCTTCCTCATCTTCAACATTAAAAGAATAGCACCTTCTTCAAAATTTTGTATAGATATGTGATTCATCTATTATCAACCTACGAACACTCGTGCTTTGCTTTACTACAATCCGCATATACTCTATACGCAATTCATCCATCTACAACCTCATATATACGTGTTTAAACCTTCTTCAAATAGCTTATAACCTCAAAAAATTGCTACGGTCTCCTCCATATACTTCGCTCTCCTCGACCTCCTTTCTCCTAGGCCAGATTCTCTTTGTTGAGATCACCAATCCTCCTGGCACAAGTGCATACCCACTTATGCTAGCTCCATTCCACAAATTTGCTTGGATGTCAAATGAGAGGTTCTTGATGTGTATTTATACCCTTCCAAGTAACTTATTTACTTGATCTTTGAGTTGACTTGTAACTTCTTGTTTGCAACAAATTTTATCCTTTAATTAATTTTAGGGCCAACTTGTAACTTCTTTGACCTTAGATCTGGGGCTTCATCTTTAAGAGAGTATAACTTCTCAACTGTGAGGAACCACGTGGCTTACCATCTGCCATTGGAAACGACATGGCAAGGATTGTCCATCTATGAGGGTTTTTCATGCAATTATGATGTCCTTCATACTCATTTTCTCCAATCAACTGCATGATTCATGACCACACCTTTGGGGCTTTTTAACTACTTAACCACTTAACCATACTTCCAGGGCTTCTTGTAGACTTCTTCAAAGCATCTTCCTGTGAGGACCTTTCTTAGAGCTATGCCATAAGGGGGCCACTTTGGAGACTTCTTCAAATATACCCATCACTTCTAGAGGATTCTAGACTTCTTCTAGGGTTGACATTAATGACAACCAATTTTCCAATAGTACAACCATATACCAAGGTCCCATGGATAAGTGTGTACCATAGTGATGAAGTAAGCTAGAGAACCAGGGTTCCATGTAGAAATGTGAGCCACCATGATGAAGTAGTATAACTACCACTGTAAACTTGGTTTGCATGTTCAAGTGCTCGTGTGAGCTCTACGCTAAAGATATTGGATCTCAATAGCCACCTGAAAATGATGCTCCAAAGATCGACATTGGTCATGTGGATCCAAATATGTAGATCCATCCACATAGTTGAAAAGAGTTGCAGTTGAATCTGGAAGAAATAATACCACTGTAGAATATGCATGATTGACACTAGTAGTCATAATTGGCTCCTAATTTTTCACATTCATGTTCTCTATAGAAGGTGGAGTAGAGTCATCAAATAAAATATGAAAGTGGTTGTCGTCCCAGAAATGAAAACTATCCATATACCAATCATCACAATCATCCTCATAAGCATACCAAGTATATATTTCTTAAGTATATTTTCCTACGATGTGAATATACATGATATCCCTAATATATATTTCATGCTCTGCAATTTTTATCTCTCCAAAAGTTTGAAATATTGCTTCCATATTTTGAAATTTCGCTTGGAGGGATTCCACTTTTCTTTGCATATCCATGAGGAGATGAAAGCGAATATCCATTGGAAAGACCACATATAATATACCATAAGAAAGATATGAAAATTATCTATCCGGTGGCATTGATCTGGTAGCAATTTGAGCACCCTCTCAAAAGTAATGAGCTCTACAATCCCCTCGTCGTCACGAAAAAACCCGAAAATGGTTGATTTTAAATCAGTGATATCTTCACTTATGGAGCTCCGATTCGGACGAATTGTTTTTTGAAATTGGGTGAAATTTTGAGAGGAACTCAGATCTGTAACTTTTTGGGGAAAATTTGGCCCCAAATTCTACATAAATTAGCAAAATTGCACAGTTGTCCACGGAAAAACCCTGAAAATGAGCAGATTTTAAAATGATGATATCTTCACTTTCCATAGTTCATTTGAAATTATTTATTTATTTAAAATGGTTTTTTTTCCCAAGAGGAACTCGGATCTACAAGCAATTTCTACAAACTCCACATAAAAAACTATAGAATTTGTCCGAAGTGTCATGGTCCTTTTTATTTTCTTGAAAAAATCTGCAAAAATAGAGAAAAAAAAATGTCCCTTTTTTTGGCCGAAGAAAGTGCTATGATACCAATTGTTAAGTATCAAAGACCTGAATACAGAAGCATGAAAATATAGAAAAAATCTCACTTTACCATAGAAAGCCTTGAGGTAGGGCAACACCATACAATAGATCTTATTACAGAAGGGTTCCTCCCATGTTCAGTTGTCTCTTCGAGGGGACAACCTCCTAATGAGATACACGCTCCAAATACAATATTTCTTATTCTTTATTTCCATTACATTGCTTGAACCTCTTTGTATAGTGCTACCAACCACCTAAGAACATTCTAGAGGAGAAACCTTCTAAAAGTGGAATCTTCTAAGAAGTCTTTTTACATTTATTATGTTCACATTAATATATCTAATTACCATAGTGGGCCTTATTTAATAATATAATTGACCTAGTTCACCTTATATTGAGTGGAATCCATTGTTATCAGTATGGGCCCTTCAAACACCTGCCCCCCCCCCACCCCCATTACTTCTCTAGCTATACTACATAACAACACATTGATGTGTTTTATCAAATTAAGCATTGACAAAAAAAAACCTTCACTGAATTTTCCTCCCGCCCAAATTTTTAAGTTATATGGAACATCCATTAAAACCTTCGCTAATTACGAAAGTTGTCGTAAAGGTTTTTTTTGAAATATTTCCCAATCTTGTAACACTAAAAACCTTTTCTACAAGGTGTTTTCCTTGTAGTGTAATTAAAAAGCAACAACAACGATGACGACTATTAGGAGTGGCAGGTATCGAGGGAATTGTCTTTGATCTCAACGAAAATCACAAATTAAATTTTAAATGGGGGTTGAGAGTAGATACATAGAACATGGCTAAGTCTCTAGCACTATTTCAAGGGATAAAAATCCTAAACTCAAGACACATTAGAGTATTCTGATCATTGGTGACTCGTCTATAATTATAAGACATAAACAAATTGTCAATTCCATTTGATGGTAAACTTGCTTGACTCATTTTGAGAATCCAAATGGAAGCCTATTCTTTTGACTCCAAATAATACTTTCATGTTCTCAAGAAGAACAAGTAGAAGGAAGATAGTCTAGTAAACTCAACATCTCATCTTGAAGGAGAACTTTTAAAATAAAATAAAAACAGGTTATCATTTGACCATATTCCTTAATATTTTTCTCATCAATATTACAAATCTTTGCATGCCTTTCATGTATCTCAATTAGTAGGGTAGAATTAAAGTTCAGGAGCATGCATCTATGGATATCAATTCCATAGTACACTTGCACACTCCTCACTTAGATTTGTGTTGGCATTATCAATTTGGACCGAGCCTAAAGTTGAATGAAGGTGGGATTATGGGTTTAACTATTCGTTGCTTTGGAAAGTATGGTTTGGGTGAGGCCCCTCTAGTCCTAGATTGCTTGTTCCTGCAATAATCTTATCAGACTCATCTGAATTGGTAAACCTTGGTTACCTTGGGCATATTCTTGTATTTTTTTAGCCTGGATATGTGAATCCCCCATGTTCTATGTCTTTATTCTAGGTTTGGAATTTGAATTTGTGATTCCAATGAAGAGGGGATCTTGAGTTTGCATTTGAATATGTTTTAGGTTGTGAATTTTGAGTCTCATCTTTGGTTTGGGTTGTGAATTCCCACACCTATTTTCTTTGGACCTATGGAAATTCCCAACCTTCTAGTTCCTTTGTGTTTTGTGCCTCTTGATACTCTCTACTTATTGATTCTAGTTCTTGCAAGATTTGTGGAATTTACTTGTTTAAATTTTTATGAATTTGAGAAGTTAGATCATCTATGCAAAGAAATCCTAGGATTGGAGTGGAACTTCAATTGGGGAATTGCATGGTATTCTATCCTAGAATTGGAGAGCTAGGACTGGTTTATTAGAACCTGGAGGAAAAAGAATAATTCAAGCAATCATTCTCATCATGGGTGTTGTCCTCTCCATGAAATTTATGAAATTTAAAGAATTCTTTGTAAACATGAGGACCTCATATCTGATAACAATACATCTATCTTTTCAATAACAAGTAAGATGCATGGCCAAGAATAATATCACAACAAAGAGTCTGCAATGGTAATGGAAATGATGCTTCAACAAAAGAGACAAATCCAAGCCTTAGAGACTGAATGTTATTTGGTTCGTCTACTAATCATTAATTAGAATAGGATTTCTTAGTTGGCAACTTCAAACATTGAAATGTTAATGGAATCTACTCATGGGGAATTTAAAAGAAGAAGAAATTGTCTACCAAATGCCAAAATATGTAGACATGGAAGCTTGAATCACATCCATTTCATGTTGGTTAGGATGAAGCCCATACCAATCATGTGTTTTGTTAATCATAGTTTCTCATTACGTTTTACAAATTAGGATTGGTTTTAGGAATCTTCTTTAGGATTTATACTAGTAGAAATACTTGGATATCCTCGACTGAGGATAATCTTGCTTTTTTATGTAATAATCTCTCAAGACTTATCTCAACTGTCGAACTATAGTCTAAATGGTAAACTATTTTTTTGTATTATTGTGTTGACCAATGTGGTTGCAACACCTTTCTAATACAAAATATATATCCGTTCTTGTTAAAACAATAATAATAACAATAACAATAACAACAACTATTATGACAATTATAATTATTAATTACTAATATTTGAATTCGTATAACTGACTAATTAAATAATAATGAATAATTTATATAAAAGCGATGCAAATATTGATGAACGGTAATATTGTTGATGCAAAGTTGGCTTTTTCCAGGTTGCATTGCAAAAAGTGACACAAAGGATGGCATAAGTAATTATTATGATGTCGATGATGCAAAATGTAACACAAACACACTAATAATGTGAAATTGCAAAGGGTGATACAAATGATGATGCACATAAATGAGGATGACACAAAACATATATAATGATGCAAAAAGCAATGTTAAAGAGACACAATTTAAGGTTGTGACGATGATACAAATTATGATGCATCACAATGCAAAAACAATGCAAATGATAATGTCCCCTAATGTGACGCAATTTAATGCTTTGAAAACCCAAATGTTTTTTAAAAAAATGAATTTTTAGGGGAATGTTAATTTTTTCCCATGAAAAAAAGCTTTATATTCAATATTTCAAGTATGAAATCAAAATATACATCAAACTGCTTAATTAGGTTCAAAACGTAGGTGATGTTATGTCACTATATTGTACTAGTGACGCTAATGAGAGTCCATTCCAAGAATTGCTTGGGTATGGTCTCACTTATTAACAAGTTGCATAATGAACAAGTAGGTGTAAGCACACATTGATTTCATAAGTGCATACTCATAACATATAACTGCATGGGTGCAAAACATTTGAGTCTCAAGAACATACACATCTAGAAGTAAAGCATGTGCAAGATAAAGTGCATTGATGATGAGGTGTGCATCAAAGTGATGTGAATGGACAACTTAGTGAATGGTTGCGAGTGAAAAACTCAAAAAAATTATAACATGTTGTTGTCTCCTTTCTTTTTATCTCTTCATCTTCCCAACAGTTGTACACTAATAATATATGCAAAACCTTTGTACTCCTCGGGCTATGTTGTTTACACTATGATTTCGAATTGTAAAGGGGTTAAGTTCATAGAGTTTGTCATGTTAGTCATAGTTTGTTGATAGATATATCGATGTGATGTGGAGCTTCATGATGTTCATATCATTGTTGTACATAATTATTCTTTATCTAGAATTCTAAGATCATAATCTGCCCAAATTATTATGACGGTTGTGTTAGGGAGGGGGGATGGGGGATTAAGGAGGTTGGGATTGGTGGGGGGAGGATTCTTGAGAATTTCCCCCGCCCCCCAATATGATTCATTTTTTTCATTGGGGTTGGTGGGGGGAGGATTCTTGAGAATTGCCCTCACCCCCCAATACGATTCCTTTTTTTCATTTTTTTCATTATTTTTTCTCCTTTTTGTATTTATTTGTATTTTTTAATCCCTTTTTTTTTTAATTGTGTTAATTTTTCCCTTTTTCAAATTTGTTTTATTATTAATATTTATTTATTCTAATTTTTTATTTTTAAATCTTTAAAAGTGTTTTTTTTTCCTTCTTTTTTCTGAAGTTATTTTTTTTTATTTTGTTTTTAAATATTACTTTTGAATTTTATTTTTTAAACTCAAGTGAGAGACGATCAATCAAGGGCATATTGGGGGTTTAAGCTATATTTTTGTTTTCTTCTTCTCAATTAATCTCAAAGGTGTGACCATTTTAAAGTTTATTTTATGGTTTCATTTTTAATAGTACCATTTTTTAAGGTCGTGGTTTCAAAAATGTTGTAATTAAAAAAAAAAAATGGGGTGCTATTGGTAGCACCACTTTTCGATTTAGGGGTTGATTTTATGATTTTTATTGCAATCATATTGTTTTTTAAGGCCATGGTTCCAAAAATATTCTAATTTTAAGCTCCCCAAAAAAGGAGTGTTATTGACCTAGCACCACTTTTCAATTTGGGGGTTGATTTCAAGGTTTGGTTGCAATAGTTGTGGTTGTTGAGACCATGGTTTCAAACAGTTGTGGTCGTTGTAGAGACCATGGTTTCAAATATTCATATTTTTAACCCCCTCAACAAAAAAAAGTGTGTTACTAGTGGCACCACTTTTTGATTCGAGAGTTGATTTTAAGGTTGTTGTTAGCAACAATATGGGTCTTTAAGGCCATGGTTGTTTCTGGTCAATACGCTTTTAGCTTCAGGGGTTGATGGTGTTTTTGACACAAAAATATGGGTTTTTATGGCTAAAGGTTTTGTTTTGAGGTCACAATTATCGTCAAGGCAATAATTGTGTTTAAACCATCATGGCCCAAAGGGGTTGGATCCATTGGTGAGAAACCATGAATTTTTCTCTAGTGTGTGAGGTTCAATTCACATGAGGGATTTTAATGGGTCCATAAGGGGAATTTGAGGTAGTGGTCAAAAATGTATTATGTGGTTGCACCCAAAGAGATTATATTAAATCATCTCTTAACTTGTGCACACATAAGTGGTTCAAGGCCCACCAATATGTCCTTCAAATTTAAAATCCTAGAGGGTTATCTCAAGTGGTCATGATCTAGACATGAGAATTCTCCCGCCAAAGTAGGGGAGGCCATGGGTTTGACTCTTTTAATCCCCTTGGGGTTAGGCATTGTAATTAGGGCTAGCGATTTACCTTGGTTACCACCCGTTGACAATAGTGAAGTCTATGGGGGATTCCTATGCATGGTTATATGGGGAAAAAAAAGATTAAACCATCATAGATTTCATGTGCATGCACTAATTATGCTAAGTTCATGAGTTTCGATCAAGTTCGTTGCAATCACCATGCACAAATTCCACCCCCCCACACACACACATGAAATCCAAAAAAATTGCAGTTTGATCACCATCACCATGCACCAATTCCACCCACTGAAAAAACCCTACCGAGATAAGCACAAAATGCCTTAGACAAATATCAACTCAACTACCATAACCATGCACCAAATCACGAAGCAAAAACCCACGAAGATACCATACAAAAAAATGACAAAATGGCAAACAATGCAGACCTACAATGTCAATGTAAAGATGTACAACTACACTAATAGTTCAAATTGTTATCCCTCAAGATGTTCTAGGTTATTATTGGAATGATGTCGAGGCACCCCAAGGGCCAAGACTCGGGATGAATCTTAAGGCCAAATTTGTAATAAAATAATTGTGAAATATTTGGGAAGTTTTCCCCTCTCTCTCTCTCTTTATTTTGAAATTATAGGACCTCAAACAATTCTCAGTTCAGATGACAAATGCTTGCAACTATTAGACGCATATGTCTACGAGTGTTTTAGGCAGCCAAGCTTAAAAGGGAGATGAAATGGTGTATTACGGGAAATAACAAAATAAATATACAAGGCACTGCTCAGAATGAATCTTGTAGCTTATGTGAAACGAATAGCATGTTGAGCAATTAAGGGTTCAGCATCTCTAACAAGTGTAAATAGATCAATAAACATATACTTCAGACAATTAACACCTTCATACACTCAAATACATGGAGGTACCCTCTACATATCATTTAAATGCACAAAGAAATGACAAGAAATGGTCATACATTCAGAGGAAATCACTTCTGTAACATAACCAGACATCATATAGTAACATTGAATATGAGGAATGGTCTGATGTCTGAGTTTTTATAAATCAGATCTGATACAAGAAAAGCAAGAATGGGAGGAGATGCTTTACAAGAACACATATACAACAGAATGAGGAATTACATATTGAAACTTAAACGCAAGGAATGAATCTTTGGTTACATGTTGCATTTATCAACTGACTGTGCTCATGGTATCTCTCTGGTCGAACAACTTTGGTTACAAGAAACTCTTTAACTCCCCAAAGTGTTGACCTCAACAATAGGTTCCTTTATTGTCTTTTATTCCTCTCTCCATGCCCTAAAACCACTTCTTGAAACCATTTCCAACTTACTGAATATTCTTATGGCTTCTTGATTCTTGAGCGGTTTCTCCTCTAGTCAAAATTAATTACTTTTACCTGCATAAATATTGTTATGTTGAGATCATGGGGCAGCTAGAAACTTGCAGGCCAAAATATCCACTCGAGATTTGTCCCTAAAGAGTCTCTGTAATCATTTTTTCTTTTTTGGGGTGATTGAAATCAAATCTGCACATGCGTGAGACTCAACAATCCTCGGATCAAATTTGGCGAGCAATCTCTATTTTTGATTGAGATCACCCATCAAAACAATCAAGGTTTGAAAAGGTGTAAACTTAGCAACCATCGAATCAATCTCAGAGAGTTATCGCGACCATTGATTTGATACTTTTTAGTCCCGGTGGCTTATTTGTAGATCAATCAATCTTGACTGTTGATTTGAAAGCGGGCGTGTGACTAGATCTGGACCATTGATCGGTTCCTCTTGCAGGAGGTATGAGAGAAGATATGGGATGTCCATCGGGGTCATTGAGGTCTAGGTTGCAAACAGGACTCTGATGAGGGGACTATGAGTTTGAATCTCGACCGTTGATCTGGGGCCACAAGGGGAGGTACGACGGCACATGACAGTCATCGATCTAGCTTGAACAAGAACCCAAAATATACTAAGGAAAATATTGTCATGTTGACGTCATCTTGACACATGGAAAACTTTCATTGGTCAAATTTGGCACTGAGATGGCAAGCAGGAATGACACGTGTCACCCAATGTTGACATGTGTATTCGGTGGGTTTCATATGTCCACGTGGTAGTCACTAATTTTCCATGATAGTGCTCTACAACCGCGTTGATACGACACATAGTCAAGAAGCTTTGATACTCGAGAGAAAATATGGACCATTAATCGATCCCACTTGAAAGAGGTATGAGAGCCAATCTGGACCGTCCATCAAAGGTGCCCATCGGAGTAGTCGCAGTCTGAGCTTCAAATGGAACTCCGATGAGGGGACTCTGAGCTTGAATCTTAGTCATTGATCCAGAGGTGCAAGAGGAAGGTCGACAATGCACGAGATTCATCGATATGGCTCGACCAAGAACCCAAAATTGGATAAGGCAGAGATCATAATGATGATGTCATTCTTGACACATGGTGTCTTCTCACTAGTCTACGGTGGCATTGATGTGACAGGCAGACATGACATGTGTTACCCAGATTTACTATGCTTTGGGGCACCTTTGGTGGGTTCCACTTGTCTACGTGGCAGCCATTGATTGGCTCTGATAGTGCTTTGTTGGCAAGTTGACATCACACCTGGCTGAGAGGCTTCGATACCTGGGAGTAGGTCTAGACTGTTGATTGACCCCACTTGAAAAAGGTCTGAGAGAAGATCTAGATCATTCATCGGAGGTGCCCATCAGAGTGGTCAGGTTCTGGACTTCAAACATGACTCTGACGAGGGGACTCCAAGACCACATCTAGACCATTGATCTAAATTTGTGAGGGACAACCCAATGACGCACAAGAGTCGTCAATCTGGCTAGACCAAGAACCTAAAAATTGGTTAAGTCAAAGATCATCATGTTGATGTCATATTGACATGTGGAAAATTTCTAATGGCCCATGGTGGCACTGATGTGGCAGGGGAGTAGGACATGTGTCACCCATATTTGATATTTTTACATATGTGTGTGGTGAGTTCACCATGTCCACATGGCAGCCTATGATTGATCTGATAGGGCTTTTCTAGTAGGTTAATGTGACATCTTGTATGAAGGCTGTGAGATCTAAGATCAAATATTGACCGTTAATAGAGGTTTCCCCATTAGAGTGATCTAGATTAATGTCGCGAGGGGGACTCTACCAAAGGAACTCCGATGACCATTGATTTAAAAGGTTGGGCACGCGATGCGATCTAAGTCATCAATCTCTCGGGGTCTGAAAAACTCCTGAAAATATGGCACTTGGTATTTAGGCCATGGTCTTATGGTAAGATTCTAGACCAATAGACTTAGGCCCTTTTTGCAGACAAAAAGCTCCTTTTGGACCTCCGATAAGCACCCAAGGGCTTAATTTTTGCCGTATTTACACAAGGGCATGGATTTTCTTGCCTTTTCTTCATTCTGCCTTAGAAAAATTTTAATCTTGATTGTTTTAGGGGCTTTGGAAGCTCGCCTTTTGCCTCTATCCCATCTAATCTCGACCTTATAACTTCAGACAACCTTCATTTAATGGAAAGAACAATAATGTTACTAACACAAACCAAAGAAAAAAATTACATAATGCACCCCAAAAAAACCTAGAGAAAAAAGTAGTATACCCATAAGAAAACATAGAGAAGAATTTGATAATGCTTCCAAAGGAAGCATCCAAGATCCTAAATATCAAAAACCTATGACCATCACCCAAAGGTGGGACACCATTGTAGTTTTAATTTGGAGGGATCTGAGGTCCCCTGACCTGATTTAATGGCCATGATTATTCTATCACCTTGTGGGGGTAAGCCAACCACTTTTGTAAGATTTGAATTGTAGTGAGGGTTAAGACAATACCCCACTCTCACTAACCTAGTTAACCTCTCATGGCTTGAAAACATA
>JASDQU010242876.1:114547-129993 GCA_032191745.1 Picea mariana
GAAATCCAAAAAAATTGCAGTTCGATCACCATCACCATGCACCAATTCCACCCACTAAAAAAACCCTGTCGAGATAAGCACAAAATGCCTTAGACAAATATCAACTCAACTACCATAACCATGCACCAAATCACGAAGCAATAACCCACGAAGATACCATACAAAAAAACACCAAAATGGCAAACAATGCAGACCTACAATGTCAATGTAAAGATGTACAACTACACTAATAGTTCAAATTGTTATCCCTCAAGATGTTCTAGGTTATTATTGGAATGATGTCGAGGCACCCCAAGGTCCAATACTCGGGATGAATCTTAAGGCCAAATTTTTAATAAAATAATTGTGAAATATTTGGGAAGTTTTCCCCTCTCTCTCTCTTTATTTTGAAATTATAGGACCTCAAACAATTCTCAGTTCAGATGACAAATGCTCACAACTATTAGACGCATATGTCTATGATTGTTATAGGCATCCAAGATTTAAAGGGAGATGAAACGGTGTATTACGGGAAATAACAAAATAAATATACAAGGCATTGCTCAAAATGAATCTTGTAGCTTATGTGAAACGAATAGCATGTTGAGCAATTAAGGGTTTAGCAGCTCTAACAAGTGTAAATAGATCAATAAACATATACTTCAGACAATTAACACCTTCATACACTCAAATACATGGAGGTACCCTATACATATCATTTAAATGCACAAAGAAATGACAAGAAATGGTCATACATTCAGAGGAAATAACTTCTGTAACATAACCAGACATCATACAGTAACAATGAATATGAGGAATGGTCTGATGTCTGAATTTTTATAAATCAAATCTGATACAAGAAAAGCAAGAATGGGAGGAGATGATTTACAAGAACACATATACAACAGAATGAGGAATTACATATTGAAACTTAAACGCAAGGGATGAATCTTTGGTTACATGTTGCATTTATCAACTAATTGTGCTCATGGTATCTCTCTGGTTGAACAACTTTGATTACAAGAAACTCTTTAACTCCCCAAAGTGTCGACCTCAACAATGGGTTCCTTTATTGTCTTTTATTCCTCTCGCCATGCCCTAAAACCACTTCTTGAAACCATTTCCAACTTCTTGAATATTCTTATGGCTTCTTGATTCTTGAGCAGTTTCTCCTCTAGTCAAAATTAATTACTTTTACCTGCATAAATATTGTTATGTTGAGATCATGGGGCAGCTAGAAACTTGCAGGCCAAAATATCCACTCGAGCTTTGTCGCTGAAGAGTCTCTATAATCATTTCTTATTTTTTGGGGTGCTTGAAATCAAATCTGCACATGCGTGAGACTCGACAATCGTCGGATCAAATTTGGCGAGCAATCTCTATTGTTGATCGAGATCACCCATCAAAACAATCAAGGTTTGAAAAGGTGTAAACTTAGCAACTGTCGAATCAATCTCGGAGAGTTATCGCGACCATTTATTTGATACTTTTTAGTCCCGGTGGCTTATTTGTAGATCAATCAATCTTGACTGTTGATTTGAAAGCGGGCGTGTGACTAGATCTGGACCATTGATCGGTTCCTCTTGCAGGAGGTCTGAGAGAAGATATGGGACGTCCATCAGGGTCGTCGAGGTCTAGGTTGCAAATAGAACTCCGATAAGGGGACTATGAGTTTGAATCTCGACCGTTGATCTGGGGCCACAAGGGGAGGTACGACAGCACATGAGAGTCAACGATTTGGCTTGAACAAGAACCCAAACTATACTAAGGAAAATATCGTCATGTTGACGTCATCTTGACACATGGAAAACTTTCATTGGTCAGATTTGGAACTAAGATGGCAAGCAAGAATGACACGTGTCACCCAATGTTGACCTGTGTATTCGGTGGGTTTCATGTGTCCACGTGGTAGTCACTAATTTTCCATGACAGTGCTCCACAACCACACTGATACAACACATAGTCAAGAAGCTTTGATACTCGAGAGAAAATATGGACCATTAATCGATCCCACTTGAAATATGTATGAGAGCCAATCTGGACCGTTCATCAAAGGTGCCCATCGGAGTAGTCGCGGTCTGAGCTTCAAATGGAACTCCAACGAGGGGACTCTAAGCTTGAATCTTAGTCATTGATCTAGAGGTGCAAGAGGAAGCTCGACGATGCACGAGAGTCATCAATATGGCTCGACCAAGAACCCAAAATTGGATAAGGCAGAGATCATAATGATGATGTCATTCTTGACACATGGAGTCTTCTCACTGGTCTACGGTGGCATTGATGTGACAGGGAGACATGACATGTGTTACCCAGATTTACTATGTTTTGGGGCACCTTTGGTGGGTTCCACTTGTCTATGTGGCATCCATTGATTGGCTCTAATAGTTCTTTGTTGGCAAGTTGACATCACACCTGGCCGAGAGGCTTCGATACCTAGGAGTAGGTCTAGACTGTTGATTGACCCCACTTGAAAAAGGTCTAAGAGAAGATCTAGATCATTCATCGGAGGTGCCCATCAAAGTGGTTGGGTTATGGACTTAAAACATGACTTTGACGAGGGGACTCCAAGACCACATCTAGACCATTGATCTAAAGTTGTGAGGGATAGCCCGATGACGCACGAGAGTCATCAATCTGGCTAGACCAAGAACCCAAAAATTGGTTAAGTCAAAGATCATCATGTTGACGTCATATTGACATGTGGCAAATTTCTAATGGCCCATGGTGGCACTGATGTGGCAGGGGAGTAGGACATGTGTCACCCATATTTGATATTTTTACGTATGTGTGTGGTGAGTTCACCATGTCCAAATGGCAACCTATGATTGATCTGACAGGGCTTTGCTAGTAGGTTAATGTGACATCTTGTCTGAAGGTTGTGAGATCTAAGATCAAATATTGACCGTTAATAGAGGTTTCCCCATCAAAGTGATCTAGAGTAATGTCATGGGGGGGACTCTACCGAAGGAACTCCGACGACTGTTGATTTAAAAGGTTGGGCACGCGATGCGATCTGAGTCATCAATCTCTCGGGGTCTGAAAAACTCTTGAAAATATGGCGCTTGGTATTTAGGCCACGGTCTTATGGTAAGATTCTCGACCAATAGACTTAGGCCCTTTTTGCAGACGAAAAGCTCCTTTTGGACCTCTGATAAGCACCCAAGGGCTTAATTTTTTCCTTATTTACACAAGGGCATGGATTTTCTTGCCTTCTCTTCATTCTGCCTTAGAAAAATTTTAATCTTGATTGTTTTAGGGGCTTTGGAAGCTCTCCTTTTGCCTCTATCCCATATAATCTCGACCTTATAACTTCAGACAACCTTCATTTAATGGAAAGAACAATAATGTTACTAACACAAACCAAAGAAAAAATTACATAATGCACCCCAAAAAAACCTAGAGAAAAAAGTAGTATACCCATAAGAAAACATAGAGAAGAATTCGATAATGCTTCCAAAGGAAGCATCCAAGATCCTAAATATCAAAAACCTATGACCATCACCCAAAGGTGGGACACCATTTGTAGTTTTAATTTGGAGGGATCTGAGGTCCCCTGACCTGATTTAATGGCCATGATTATTCTATCACCTTGTGGGGGTAAGCCAACCACTTTTGTAAGATTTGAATTGTAGTGAGGGTTAAGACAATACCCCACTCTCACTAACCTAGTTAACCTCTCATGGCTTGAAAACATAGATAAAATAATAGGTTCTCACATTGGAGGGGACAATGCCCAAGTGATTCCATCACTCATTGAGTTTAGTTGTTGTTTGGGTTGGTTTTCATTGTTTTTTTCATGTCTAATGTAGTATAGAGGTGCATAGAAGTAGAAGAAGGATTGTAGGATTGCCAAAAGACCTTTGCACTAGCATTAACAATGAGCAAGTCACATAGTGTTGAATATGACAATGTTTTAACATTATAGTGCAAGATTAAACACTCCATCAGGACTAGATGTGAGCCATTGTGGATGAGTAGTGGAGGATTAGTGTTTGTAACATTCCCATTTATAATCCTCGTTTTAGCAATGTGTAATTAAATACGATGTATGGTTGCATCCCCAAATATGTAATTTGTAAACATTGTATATGATCGTAATAATAAAATAAATGTGATGTTGGCTACGGGTGGACACAGATAGAGTATTTGGGTGCTAAGTTTCCACAAGAGGGAGGAATGTCTAACAAAGGGGCCCAAGGGGGGGGAATTATTCATGGGTATTAATTCCAACCCACTTTCTTAAAATTATTACTTTGAGCGAACCTTTTTAATTTATTTTTGAGTGTATGAGAGCCCAATCATTAAACACATGTAGGAGGGGTTGGTGGGAAAAGTCACATCCCACAGCTATGAGAAAATGGGGGCTAAGTACAATCCACCTTGGGAAATGTGAGTCAACTCTCCTGGGTAAAAGAGAAATTTGAGTGGTCATTGTGGGCAAATATTTTTCATGTTGTTTTTGGAGCACCAAGGAAGTGGAGAGCATTAGAGCTTGAAGGCAGCCATAGTAGGTGTTGTGGAAAACTTGTTGGAGTTGTTGTGCATGAAGAAGCAGGTTGTTAGGCCTGTAGAGAGGGAGATTTTCTGTGCGATATATTTCCCTTGAGCACTAGTCTGTTTTGTTAAGTTTTCTTAGGGAAACTAGCATCCCTGGAGTCCCCAAAATTAGAGATTTCTAGAAAACCTTGTGTTGCGGCCCTGGAGGGAAGAGCGAAGGCATGAGGGATTGTTTGTAGTGAAGGGGGATCACAATTCCTTGGATTACATAGGTTAAGGGGAAGATAGTTGGAGGATTGGGATAGCTATTAGAAAACTAGTTGGTTGTGGGGGTGAATTGGGATATGTGAGAGACACCCTCTTTAGTGGAATTGTAGCCTCAGCTCGGGGGTGATTTGCTACTAATATTTGGAGTAGCAAATCTAATATTGGGAGGAACATTCATTCCTTGCAGTCAGTCACTCATTTGTTGTTAAAAGATAAGAGATTTTATATCTATTGTACCAATTGTATTTATGAGCTTCTTTTTTTTTGTATGAACTCTGATTTTTAAGCCAATATGTGTTATTGTGTATTAGTTTTTATCAGTTGCATTCATGTTGTTAATTATTTATGCTAGATGCATATGTTTTCAATTGTTGTTAGAGTGCATTTAGCTATGGTATCAGAAATTTTTTTATGGGTAAGGTAGTGGGGTCACTACAGAGTGGTATCAAAGCTCTGGTTTCAACACAAAGCTTGTATGGATCTGCTACAACAACCAAACTTAAATATGCGTGTAGTTTTCGGGAAAAAATTGTTTTTGCCCAACCATGAGAATTTGGGGTCAAGGCCCTAAATTTAAGTTATCATATGTTATTGTTGTTGTTGGGGATTGTTTTGGCCCCTAAGTGGTTAATTTTGGCTTAGTTGGCCGAGTCATATGTTTTCGCAACAACGACAATAGTCGTAAGCCTTAAAAATTGCGAAAATCAATTAAGTTTTTAAAATGTTGGAGCCGTTGATACAATGTGTATCGACAAAGAATGAGGATATTTGTTGATACATCAGCAAGGGAAGAACTTAGGAAATTGTCAAAAAAGAGGAAACAAATTTCGATGGAAAATAAAATTTCATTGTCGATACAATGTGTATTGGTGAAGAATGATGTTCTTTGTCAATGAACTGGTGAGGAAAGCAAAAAAAGTTGCCAGTGAAAGGAAGACAAGTCACCAACGAAAAAGATAGAATTTTGCTGCCAACACGTCGTAGAAATGTTGGTTGTGGATCTTGATTATATTTCTGACTCATAGGTTTGTTTCAGTCGTACTTGGACCCCATTCCCTAATAGAGGGTGTGGGGGGGCTTGCCCCCCACAGCTGTCTCCAGGGGGGTCTAGGGGCAGGCAGCGACAATTTTTGTGTCCCCCCCCCCCCTTAGCAAGGGATTCGGGGGTAGTTCCCCCTACTATGGGAGGAAATCCCCATAAACTGGGTCTAGCGACTAGGTAGAGCCTTGACACCTTAAAAGACATAAAATCTTCTATTCTACCCAAATCGAAAAATACCTTAGGATAATTAAGGGAACAAAAAGAAGATTGAAAGGTGTACCTTAAGTCCTTACGGTTGTTGTCGATCCCTTCCACTAGTTGTTGTAAGTTCCAAGATTGTAGGCCTCCTCCCAAAGCTGGCCTGAAACAATGTTATAGAACAAACTATGACATCATATGCTTAATTATCAAGATTATCTAAAGGGTTAGATATTCATTAAAAACATCCATAAATACAAACATCAAGACTAAAGATTTGGGACAAGAAGTTTTCTCTTTTATTAATAACAAAATTGGAAGTTACAACCTGAATTTTGTTGGCGTCACCCTACGACCCTCGCCTGGGTCCCCTTACATTGTCTCCAAGTGCACTATTCTCAATGCTATCCTCACAACCAACATACCAATATAGGGGAAAAGGATGGATTGTATAAGGAGGATGGATGGACGAGAATGATAAGGATGAAACTCAAAGCAGAAAGCAAGAAGGCTTGGAATACAAAGGAGAAATTTTGGTAGAGTTCTCTTGATTCTCTTTCATATTGTCCAAATGACCCCCCTAGGACTGGGATATGGATTTTTCCTCGGTTCCAAAGAGAGAAAGAAACCTCACAAGTTTTCCAGCTATGTAGCATTGATGAGGAGGATCATTGATTCAAAACCTTCCACTTACGAGGAAGTTGAGGAAGTTGCTAAGCAACAAGTGTGAAAGGATGACATGATGGAAGAGTATCAATCCATCATTAACAATGATGTGTGGTAAGTGGTTCCAAGACTAGAAGGGAAGTCAGTAGTGACTTCCAAGTGAATCTACAAGATCAAGCATGTTACAGATGGCAGCATAGAAGTACAAAGCAAGAGTTTTGGCTAGGAGATTCTCCCAGAAAGAGGGAGAATATTATGACGAGACACTTGATCCAGTAGCCAGAAGAAGTGTACATAGAGCAGCCACAAGATACATGGGAAGTAGTCTCATGTCTACAAATTGAAGAAATCTTTGTATGGGCTTAAGCAGGCACCCAGGGCATGGTATGCTAGAACAGACAATTATTTGATGAGCTTCGAGATGGTTGTCCCTTGATATTGAATGACCAATTTCTTACAGGGGATTAGTAGCTCATAGATGGGTGTAAGAGGGAACTCACTTCAAAGTTCGAAATAAAGGATCTGGATTTGATGGGGTTGGAGGTGCAGCAGAGGCTAGATGAGATTCATGATGATGGGATGCAAGTCCATGACCACACTTATGGTTATGAATCTGAAGCTCTTGAGTGATTCATATTCAGATTTGGTTGATCCCATGATGTACAGACAGTTGATCGGATCCTTGATGTACTTGGTTAACAATAGGCCAAACATATGCTTTGCAGTGAACACTTTGATTTAGTACATGATTGACCCTAGACATGCACATTGGATAGCAGCAAAGCATGTGTTTAGGTACCTGCATGGTACGATTGGATATGGACTTAGATATGTCTCAGATGGAGAAGTGAAGTTGCAAGGTTATACATACTTTGACTGGGTGGGGAGTACAGTGGATAGGAAAATCACATGAGGATGTTGCTTCGGACGTCAATGACACTTAGTACAACAGAGGCAAAGTATATAGCAGCCATTGTTGCAAGTCGTGAAGTAGTGTGGCTTCAGAAGTTGCTTGCAGGGTTCTTTGATCTAGAGTTGGAGCCAACTTTAATACATTGTGATAATCAAAGTTGTGTGAATCTTTCAGAGAATCTTGTCTTTCATGACAAGTCAAAGCATATATAGATCAAATATCATTGCATGTGAGACATGGTGCAGAGAGCAGTTCTAGAGCTCTGCTACATATCCACATATGAGCAGATAGCAGACATTCTCACCAAGCCTCTATCTAGAGTGAAGTATGGGTACTTCAGAGACAATCTTGGCGTGATGCAGAATGCCCACCCTCGTTGAGAGGGAGGTGTGACATTTAACCTCTAGTAGATTTCCCTTTGGACAAGGGTTTCCCAGTTCAGTCATGTGGAGTGACTAACGAAGTAATGTAGTAGTCTTGCCTAGTGGATGGGTTGAATGGGACTACTAGGAGAGGGGAAACATCATAGCATAGTCATGGAGACTATGGGAGTAGATTTGTGCTACTAGATTCATCGTGAGACTATAACTATGGTTGATGGCATGGTAGTAGTTATGTGCTACTAGTTTATTGTTGCATAGTTATAGAAATTATCGACTATGACTATGGAAGATGGCATGGTAGTAGTTGTGTGCTACTAGTTTATTGTTACACAGTCATAGGGACTATAGACTATGATTATGGATGATGGCATGGTAGTAGTTATGTGCTACTAGTTGATTGTTGCATAGTTATAGGGACTGCAGACTATGATTATGGTTGATGGCATGGTAGTAGTTGTGTGCTACTAGTTGATTGCTACATAATCATAGAGACTGTTGAACTTTATGGTGGTAGATTTTGTAGCTACCAGTTGATTGTAGGATATGACTATGGTTGATGGCATGGTAGTAGTTGTGTGCTACTAGTTGATTGTTGCATAGTCATAGAGTTTGTGACTACGGTTGATGGCATGGTAGTAGTTGTGTGCTACTTGTTGATTGTTGCATAGTCACAAAGATCATAACTATGGCTAATGGCATGGTAGTATCTTAGTGCTACTAGTTGATTGTTGCATAGTTATGGAAACTATTGGACTACATGGTAGTAGTCTTACGACTATTAGTGGATTGAAAATCATGACTATGGTTGATGACATGGTAGTAGCTTAGTGATACTAGTTGATTTTTGCATAGTCATGAGAGACTATTGGATAGCATAGTAGTAGCTTAGTTCTACTAGTTGATTTCTATGTAGTCGTGATAGAATGGTGGCAGCTTTGTGCTGCTACTTGATTGTTGGAGAGCATGGTAGTAGCTTAGTGCTACTAGTTGATTGCAGGATAGTCATATTGATTATGGTATAGGATGGAACTATTGATGGCATGGTGGTAGCCTTGGGCCTACTAGATGATTGAAAAGTAGTCAGTGAAATACTAGAAGAAAAAAGCATGGAAGAATACATCCCTAGCTAAGAGAGAGTGTTGATGTTTTGGTAGCTAGGGGAGGTATTCACTCCTGGACACCTTTTCTCAGAGAAGAAGAAGATTCTAAGAAGTCAAAGGAAGACCATTGAACAGTTGAAGAAGACCCAAGAAAAGAATAAAGTGAAATAGAAGACCGCAGAAGAGAAGTCATCCCACAAGAAATAATAATAAAGTGGAAATAAAATTTCCAGGAAGAGAATTCATACCACAGAAACAATAAAGTAAATTTGAAGACCCAGAATAAGAATTCAGCCCTAGACATGCACCCAGATTAGTATAAATACAAGTCAGGTTCATTTAATTTGTACAATCGCATAGTTCTCCTTGTGCAGTGTGCACTAGACAGTTTCAGCTGCAGTTGCAGCAGTTTCACTATTTCTAGTTTTTGTTTCTCTTGGAGAGTGCGCCCTACTTGGGAAGGATATTCTTGGTGGATCTTGGTGGTTTCTCTTATGTGCTACCACTGGAAGAGTTGCACTAAGATTGTGTGGTGTTTCCCAGTTTCTTCATGCCAGTTGCAGTTGCAGTTACAGTTGCAGTTGTAGTGACCAGTTGCCAATTCTGTGGTGCATTATCTTGCTCTAGTGATGCACCTATCATGAGATAGTTATGTGGTGTTACTCAGTTGTCTACCCTCACTAGGGTTTGACAAGAAGAAGAGATAATAATTTTTTATCAGGGTTTCTTCATTGTTGGTTTGGTCTTGTGAATAGATCTTGTTCATGGTTGTATTGGAATATTCTCTCTAAGAAAAGTTGGTTGGGTTTTTCCCCGAGTTTGGGATTTGCCCAGGATAAATATGTGTCTTCTTATGCTTGTTTATCTGTTGCTTATATATTTTAGTATATGGTTATTGAATGTTAAAAGAAGATCCAAATTCTATGGTAAATCTAATGTTAACAAAAACTAATGAAAATCTAACAGATATAACCATCAAAACATGCATAAAGGCATACCTTTAATCATGTAACAGATTGGAGCATAAGATCTCAGACCATCAAACCTTATTCAACTTCATCATTAAGAGCATAACACCTTCTTCAAACTTTTGCAAATATACATGATTCATCTACTATCAACATGCAGACACCTACACTTTGCTTTACTATAATATGTGTATACCCTATATGCAATGTGTTCATCTGTAACCTGTGTATACATGTGTTTTTCAACCTCCTGCAAACCACATATAACATCAAAAAATGGGTATGGTCACCTCCATACACTTCGCTCTCCTCAACCTCCTTTCTCCTAGGCCAGATTCGTTTGTATGTCAACCCACTTATGCTAGCTTCATTCCACAAACTTGTTTGTATGTCAAATGAGAGGTTCTTGATATGTATTTATATCCTTCCAAGTAGCTTCTTTACTTGATCTTTGAGTCGACCTGTAACTTATTGTTTGCAACAACTTTTCTCCTATAATTAATTTTAGGGCCAACTTGTAACTTCTTTGACCTTAGATTCAGGGCTTCTTGACCATACTTCGGGGCTTCATCTTTAAGACGTTATAAATTCTCAACCATGAGGAACCACATGGTGTACAACCCACCTTTGGAAACAACATGATGAGGATTATCCATCTATGAGGGTTTTGCATGCAGTTATGATGTCATTCATACTCTTTTTCTCCAATCAACTTCGGGCTTCATGACCACAACTTTGGGGCTTCTTAACTACTTAACCACTTAACCATACGTCCAGGGCCTCTTGTATACTTCTTTGTAGTGTCTTCTCGTGAGGACCATACTTAGAGATACGCATAAGGGGACCACTTTGGAGACTTATTCAAATCGACCCATCACTTCTAGAGTCTTCTATACTTCTTCTAGGGTTGACATTAATGACAACCATTTTTCCAACAATCAACAATTTTGGCATTGATGGAAACACTCATACTCCCCCTATGATCATTGCTCCCCATGTATTAATGCTTTCTCACCTTGTCTTCGTGCTTCTGAACTTTCTCTCTTGCTTGTGGTCTTTATCTCTCCCTTTGAAATCAATGGCAAAGGGTAACTTCCCCTAACGATTTCTCTTCCTTTGTCTTATTTGCAAGATGTTGTGTAGATGAATATGGGATTCTTGTATATGCTTTGTTTCCTCTCTTCCAAAGTTTCTTGTCCATTGGTACTTCCTGGTGTAATCCATTGACATATATTAAAAGTGTTCATGTCAAAGTTCCTTTATCATTTGACTTCAAATATTCATGGCTTGTCATGTCTTTAATGAGCTGACATCAATGACATAATCATTCACAATATCCTCTTGATAGTATAACTCCTTCTGACATTTTTTCTCCACCCGTCTTGTTGTGCCTCTCACAACTTTCCTTTCTGTGACTAGTTGGTTCTGCTCTATCTTCAAATCAAACTGCACAATTCTGTAACAAGTCCACATTCTTTAATGTGTAATGAATATATCCTTGCTTGAATACATGCTTGGAATTATTTATACGATCATGAATATTTTCCTCAAAAGTGTGCCAATGATATTCCACGTAAATACCAGATGACTTCTTCAAACCCACATGGGGATGAGTTCTAAATATTGCTTTTTAATCAACTAATCTGTCATGAGACATTATGTACCTCTACCATCAAACCATTCAAAATATTCCTTTTCAAACACTCTAGACTACCTAAAAGTTAATTCTCCAATATGTAATAGTTGTTGCTTAGACTCCCCCTCTTCAATATTCACATTGTCGGGAGTCTCCAAGCCATATTGTTTAGAACAATATATAATCTCGCTTTGTTGCAGGATCATCCTTTTGAATTCTGACATCTTCCTCTTGGCATGTATATTCATTGTGATTTCCCAAATCTGTAAATCCTATGAGTATGATCTCTAGGAGCTCTTCATTCACATGTCCTTATTGTTTTTGCTTTATTCTCCAAACCTTCTTGTATCTAATATCAGTGTGTTCCTTCATGGAAGACTCCATCATGCTTTGAAAATCATGAGTTATGTGTCCATAGTTGTGGCAATTGTGACGGTCAATATTGTAGGGGGGCATATAAACTTCTCTTGCTTGAACATTTCTTCCATACGATCTACAATATACAACTTTATGTCCAAAGTTATTACAAGAAAAACAGTAACCAAGAAAGAAACTTTGATAACTAGAAGCTAATGATCCTCTTTGTGATGTATTCCTTCTGAATTCATGCCTTAACTTATCACAATCTTCTCTTCTATCATTTCCTTCACAATGATTTAAGCTTCTTTAATACCTGGAGGTAGAAGGTATTCTTGTAGATACACCTCTTTTGCATTCATTCCTCTTTGACTCTTGTTGACCATGATCCCTTCCTTTGAGAATGTATGCATAATTATTATCGTTCTCTTCATTCTTCTTTTCCAACAACCTAGAACACTTCTCTTCAACTTCCATTTCTAGATGTGTGGAGCTTCCTCTTTCTTCAACACTCTTGTTGGTATTGGAAATTGTATATTATTTTCATGATGCCTCACTAATGTATCCAAGACCTGCTTTATTGAAGAGTGACCTTTGACAGTTGAAAATATCTTCTAGTACTTGAGAGCTCTTCAATTTCTTGTTGAGTTTGACAACTTTGACTCTTAATGTGGCAACTTCTTCTTCAAGCTTCTCACAATATTCGTCTTTCTTCATCATCTGGATACTCATTACTTCTTTCATTCTCTTTACTTCTTCAAGTTGGGTTTTCAAAGAGATGATTTCTTCTTCAAGTCTTCTTTCTTGTTGATTAATTTCATCTTCCAAAGACTAATTTATTTTATGCTTTTCTTCCAACTGGTTTTTTAGTGTTTCTTCAATCCTTCTGGATTCTTCTAACTAGACCTTTAGATTTTTAATAATTTGTTGGACTTCTTCAGAGTTTTTGTTGGTATTTTTAGAACCTTCCTTTATCTTGATCAATTCTTATGTAAGGGACTTGTTTTTCTTCCTTTCCCTTTTTAGTTCACTTAAAGCACATATTAGTTATGCCCCAAGATCCACTTTGCCTTCTTCATAATCTTCTTCACCATTTTCAAGTTCTTTTCTCTGTCTTTCTAGGGCACAAAAGAATTATTCTTTATGATCTTCCATACCATCACCAATTTCTTCTTCTGGATCTATCTAACCTAATGAGCTTCTTTCTTTTTGTTCTATCTCAATATCTTCTTAATCTTTATCAACATGCTCTTAATCTATGATTACAAGCAGAGATTCCTTAAAGTAGAGATTATGTAGCTTATTCCAAAGCTCTTTGGCTGATGAGCATTGTCCCACTTTGACTTTCACTGAATCATATAATCTATCCAGGATTGCAGCCATTGTTATTTTGTTGCTTCTTTTTAATTCCTTCTAGGCTGCAGTCTTCAGAGGTTTCTTTGGAGCAGTTTATCCTGAAACAAATGAGTTCCAAATATCAAACCCTTTTGCCTACAAAAATACTTTCATTCTTGAGCTCCATATCTCATAATTCTAACCATCAAACACTGGCATCCCATTATTAGTATAATCCATGATCTACCTTCGAGGGTTTAGACTGTTTTTGAAGAACCTCGCTCTGATACCAATTGTTGGAATATTCACCAATACTGAGGGGGGGGTGAATCAATATATAGCACTTTTTACCATTTTCAACCATAACATGTAAACATTAAGTTATCAACATTTTATCACTTATGATTGCATTCAATATATCATCAACATATAACCACAAATACACAATACACAAGAGTCTTACGTGGAAACCCAAATGGGAGAAAACCATGGAACTCTTTTTAATATATATCTTGAATATTACATCCAGAGGAAGCACCGACTTCCAAACTTCTCCAGCACCAACCCCCTATTTAAATTTACCAACCTAAAGGAAGCTACAACTCCCTAAATTCTCCAACACCAACTAGAAGGAGGCTCCAACCCCCTAATTTACAGGCTCAAACATAAAGGAAGCTACAACTCCATGAATTCTCCAACTCCAACAAGAAGGAGGCTCCAACCCCTTGATTTAAAATATTCAACCTTAAGAAAGCTACAACTCCCTAGATTTTCCGGCTCCAACCGGAAGGAGGCTTCAACCCCCTTTCATTACGCCTTCCTTCCTCTCTCGAATATAAGTGTGAGACTCAACTTGTCACTATTGGTGTCATTGATACATCATCATCATCAAAACCAAACTCAACATGTCATTGTAACTGCCACTGATATTGACAAATCATCATTATCAAAGCTAGACTCAACCTGTTACTGTATTTGTCATTGATATTGATACATCATCATCATCAAAACTAGATCCATACCAATGACCACATAAATCTTATGCCAATGTCACCAAAGGACGTGTCCAAATCATGTGCTCAAAATCACTATAATATGTGTCAAACCATGTGCCAAGATATGCCTCAAACATGTACTAAAACATCCAAGATATGAAACAAACCATTTTCCAAAGGTATGTGCCAAAATATGCCTCAAGAATGTACCAAATATCCAAGATATGCAACAAACCATGTGCCAAATGTATGTGCCAAAATATGCCTCAAGCATGTACCAAACATCCAAAATATGCCTCAAACCATGTGTCAAGCATGTGCCAAAAATGTGTCTCAAACATGTACAAAATCTCTAAGATGTGCAACAAAGTAGGTGCCATGTCTCTCAAATCATATGTCCAAAATCACCAACACATGCCTCTATCCATGTGCCAAATACCTCCAAGATATGCTTTAAAGAAAAAACTCTCCAAGATATAACCATCAAAACATACATAAAGACATATCTTTAATCATGTAACAACCTAGAGCATAAGATCTCAAACCATCATACCTTCCTCAACTTCAACATTAAAAGAATAGCACCTTCTTCAAACTTTTGCACACATATGCAATCCATCTACTGTCAACTTGCTGACATCGATGCTTTTTCTTTACTACAATCCGGATATACCGTATATGTGATTCGTCCATCTGCAACCCTGTATATACGTGTTTCAACCTTCTTCAAATGGTGTATAACCTTAAAAAACTAGTATGGTCACCTCCATTTACTTCGCTCTCCTCGACCTCCTTTCTCCTAGGCCAGATTCTCTTTGTTGAGATCACCAATCCTCCTGGCACAAGTGCAGACCCACTTGTGCTAGCTCCATTCCACAAATTTGCTTGGATGTCAAATGAGAGGTTCTTGATGTGTATTTATACCCTTCCAAGTAACTTCTTTACTTGATCTTTGAGCCAACCTATAACTTCTTGTTTGCAACAACTTTTATCCTTTAATTAATTTTAGGGCCAACTTGTAACTTCTTTGACCTTAGATTTGGGGCTTCTTGACTATGCTTCGGGGCTTCATCTTTAAGAGAGTATAACTTCTCAACCGTGAGGAACCAC